>VZTZ01007942.1:17966-35493 GCA_013400955.1 Drymodes brunneopygia | reverse complement strand
TTCTCCTAAAATCCAATCTAAATTGCTGCACAGGAAGTGAGAGGATTTCCACTTTCCCTGTCTCTTTGTGCTGTCTTAAATTAGCCCTCACTCCCACACCTGTAGGAAGAGGAGGATCAGAAGCATCAGTGAGTCATTGATCCTCCTGGTTAAGAAAGATTTCCAAATCTTGGTGCAAGTTAAATGTCTTTTTAATGGTGAATTTCTACTCAGAATCATCATCACAGAATGGCCTGGGTTGGAAGACAGTTTTCTTTTAAAATTAGAGAGAAATGTTGAAAAATAAATGTCCTCCAGGTCAATTTAGGGTAAATTTCAATTGAGAAAAAAGTGTTTCACTGTGATAATTTTTTTTAACATTCCAATAAAGCTTTAATAAATATTTTATTTGTAAATCAAGTCAAGGCCAAGTGGAGCTGCTGTCCAGTTATTTTGCTGGTGTCAATTTTTCACCAGGTATAAATTGGGGGCATCAACAGTGAATTGATTTGAAATAATTGCTCCAATTTTGATAAAATAAATAAAAATTCCATATTTTTGGGAGCTAGAATTTTAATATAAGGGGCTTGGAGCAACCTGATCCAGTGAAATATGTCCCTGCCCATGGGGTGGAATGGGATGAGCTTTAAAATCCCTTCCAACCAAAACCATTCTATGAAGACAAACAATTTAATATAATTGATTTTTCTCCCCAGGAAACATCTTGGGATGACTTTAACAAGGCCTCAGAAGATGCTGTTAAAAAGTTGTTGCCTGACAAATTGCAAAGGTGCAGCTTTGGCAGCTGAGTTTGTCCCTGTGTGTAAATTGGCTCCACTGCGCACCATTAAAACCCCGAGTTCTTTCTCTCCTGGAAGTTATCAGCTCTCTGAGCTCACCCTCAGATTTATTGCCCACACCTAGAGGAGAGTGAAAAATGGCCTCAAAGGGAAAAAAAATCCTTGGAGAACTGGCAGGATCCCCACACTGCTTTTGTGAAATCCCAAGAAGCCTGAAGACATCCCAGGCTAATCAATTTTATCTAAAGACTGTGGGACTGAAACACAAATGGACATCAGAGAAAAGGGAGCATTTTCAGTAGACTCTACTCTGTTTGGGCTCACCATAAGAATTCCTAGATGGAAATCTCAAACAATGACAAAGCTGGAGAGTCCCAGGAGTGGTCAAAATCAAATCACTTTGTTTGTGTTACACTGGGGATGGCAGGGAGGGGTGGGCAATAGGGAAAGAGGGGTCTAATCCAGAATACCATCAATTGTTGCACATCTGGTTTGAGCAAATACAGATACTTTTGTTGTTGTTTTTTGGGGGGGTGGTTTTTTTTTAATGAATTTTTATAATAAAATATAATACAATATAATTTTTATATATTTACCCTGAGGCAGAACACTTATCTCAAAGACTATCCTGTGTTTCTACTTCTCATAACCCAGCTAAGATCATCCCTGCAAACACACAACTTAGATGTAGGATTGAGAGCCAGCAGCCCAAAAATAGTCCTGGGTGACTGTCACTTTGATGAGGCCAATGCATCCCACCCCAGAAGAAACATTTAACTTTTATGAGGGGAACAGAATCACAGAACGGTTCAACTTGGAAGGGAGAGGTGAGGGATGGATCTCTTTGTTGCATCTCTTTCTGGCATCTGGGTTTATTACAAAATTCCTTATTGCAAAATTCCATGGCAAGTGTGATGCCTGATGGTCCTTGGGCTAACTGCAGCACACAGGGAAAGGTCTGGACCATGGGGATTTATTCCATCCACAGCTCTGCACTCTCCTGGCAGGATAGGCCTGTGCTGTGGGACCCTTGGGGAATTCCAGTTTATAAAGTCCTGGAATGGTTTGAGTTGGAATGGACCTTAAAGTTCATCTTGTTCCACCCCCTGCCGTGGGCAGGGACACCTTCCACTATCCCAGGTTCCTCAAAATCCTGTCCAACCTGGCCTTGGACACTTCCAGGGACGAGGTATCCACAGCTTCCCTAGGCAACCACTGCCAGGGCCTCACCACCCTCACAGGGAAGAATTTCTTCCTAATATCCAATCTAAATCCCTCAAGTTTTAGTTTAAACCCATTCCCTCTTGTCCTATCACTGTTTGCCCGTGTAAGACGCAGAATATTTCATTTTCCAGGAGTCTGCAAACACAGCAAACAGGATGATGGCCAGCCAGAGTCCTTCATGTGAACAGTGCAGAATTTAAGGTCAGGTATTGCTGGAATAGGAACAGGCCTGTTCCCAGCCCAGGACATCACATGGGAAGTGGCACTCCCATAAATCACACATGGATGCTTAATGGAACCAGAGGGGAATTTCTGTTAGCTCTTCAAAGTAGTGCTGGTAATTTTGGTTCCTTCGATTTCCAGCCCCCTTTGGCAATATTCTGAAAAACCCCTCATCCATGCAATTAAGGGAACATCCAAAAAAGCTTTAGAGACACTCGTCCCCAGACACTGCCTCATATTTATAGAACCTCATTAAAGAAGAGAGGTGCCTATCCCTGCAGCCAAGCCAGCCCCTGTGCCAGTGCTGCCAGGTGTCTCTGTGAATATTCCAATGCTGCTCTGTCGGGATTCATCTCTTCCTGATGAGTGAAATCATTTTTATGTCACATGTAGAAAGGGGAAAAAAAAGGATTGTTTTGTTTCCTGGAGATACAGACAACTCTAAATCACCTGCAATTAATTCTGTGTAGCAGTGAGTATTTCTGTGTTGTTTCTGTGCTATTTCACATGAATTAGCTCCCCATTTTAAGAATAAGTGATGTCCCTTTTACTTCTGCTGGGTTAAATATTTCTTATGTAGTTTAAGCCCCAACTTTGCTCCCTTCTCAAGCTTCTGGGAGAACACAAGACCACAGAGGAGCCTGGCTCAGATGAAAAATAATTCATCAATCTATTTATCTCTGCATCTCTTACAAATGAGAACTTGGTACAATATTCTCACCATCTCAAAATCAATCCCAAAGCCTCCCAAAAAGCTGGCGTTTGGACTGAACTTTGCCTTCCCTCCCTATAGGGCTGGTATGTAAATCCTTACTGTAAATACTGAGCTGCATTCCATGGAGCAACGGAGAGTAAATGGGAGGATCCTTTAGTGCCAAGTTTAGAATTCTTTGAATTGGGGAAAGGGGATGGGGGGAAAGTCCAGACAGATCCTAGAAGTACTAATGATATTATGGAAGTCTTTAGAGTAAAATGTACAGAAAACTGGGAGGTCTTTAATGGGATGCCAAATTGTAACTTGTTTTAGGATAAAATCCTAGAATGGATTGGTTTGGAAGGCACCTTAAAGTTCTGCTCATTCCAAACCCCTACCATGGGCAGGGACACTGCCCACTAGACCAAGTTGCTCCAAGCCCCATCCAAAAGCTGAAAAAGAGCCCCAAAATGCATCTATCTGCTGATCATCGGGGATTTAATTCTTCTCTGACAGCATTACTCCCTTAAAAAAGTGAGTTTTAGCTTCAGTTACTAATCTAGACCCTTTTAGTGGTATTATTAATATTAATAATTTGTGTTGAAAGGAATTTTGGGATCTATACCCCACTCCCCTTGCTCTGAGAACCTTCAAAGCCCCTTTGTGTTGCCTAAGGCTGTGTCTGAGCTGGACACCACAAGGAAGCTAAATTCACCTTTCAGCTCTTTAGTCTGAGGTGGCAACTTGCAAAAAAGTAACATTTTCAATTAATGTCTGTGAAGTTCAATACCTACATTTTGCCTTTTGCACTAGGAATATGTGTGTAGAATTTAGATTCTGCGTGTGGCAATGCTTGGAAATGGCTTTGAGCTTCAAAACGGAGAGAAAAACCCCTCACAATCTTCAGAATGGGGATGAAATCGTGATTAAGTTACACCTTTATTCCAGGGAAACCTCTGCCTCATTCCCACAGTGAGGAATAAGATGCAGAGGGACAACCTCTCAACAGTATCCGAATTTGTTTTCGTGGGCCTCTCTGATGCTCCAGAAATCCGTTTGCTTCTCTTTGTGCTGTTTCTGCTCCTTTATTTGGCCACCATGGCAGGCAACATCACACTCCTCATTGCCATTGGCACTGACTCCCACCTGCACAGCCCCATGTACTTCTTCCTCAGCAACTTATCCCTGCTGGATCTCTTATGTCCCACCACCACCGTGCCCAAGATGCTGGCGGCCTTGCTGCTGGAGCACAAAGAGATTTCTTTCTCTGGCTGCCTCTTCCAGCACTTTTCCCTCATTGCTGCAGTGGGCACAGAGATTTTCCTGCTGGCTGTGATGGCCTACGACCGCTACGTGGCCGTGTGCCACCCGCTGAGGTACCCGAGCATCATGAGCACGAAGCTGTGTGCACACCTGGCCCTGGGCACCTGGGCCACAGGGCTTTTGAACTCCTTGCTGCACACCTCTCTGGTTTTCACGCTCTCTTTTTGTGGCCCTAACAAGATCCAGCAGTATTACTGTGACATTCCTCCCATGCTGGCCCTCTCCTGCTCCTCCACCCTCAGCAGGGAGTTAGTGATCCTGCTGGTGGCCGGGGTGCTGGGGGGCAGCGCCTGCGTGGGCACCGTGGTCTCTTACATCTACATCCTCCTGGAAATCCTGGCCAGGAACTCCCCCGGGGTGTGGCACAAGGCTTTGTCCACCTGTGGTTCTCACCTGACCGTGGTTTGCCTTTTCTACGGGACCACCATCTGCACCTACGTCCGCCCTTCCTTCACCTATTCGCCGCATCGGGACAGGGTGGTTTCCATGCTCTACGGAATGCTCACCCCGCTCCTAAATCCCATCATCTACAGCCTCAGGAACAAAGAGGTAAAATGTGCTCTAAAAGGAGTGCTCAGCCAGGTGAGAAGGGCTTTAACAAGGCAAGAAAACCCCGCCCAGTCACCGCCATCAGCTGGGTAGAAGCTGCACGTTGTGATTGATCTTCTCTAACTTTCAGACGTCTGAAAATTACACGCTGGAATTCAAATTAATTTTTCCGGGCTCAAAACTCCTCCTCTGGGCTCAAAACTCCTTCTCTTGGCTCCCTCTGCAGTTAGAAAGGAGAGCTGTGCACTTCCAGAATTGTATGGCACAGCTTTTGGTCATTTTGACAGGAGGAGAAGAGTCCAGCTGGGAATGTTGCTCTCCACTGATCACTGAGGAAGCTGAGGTGAGAGCAGACAGGTGTTGGATGCGTATTTTAGAGCAGGAATTCTGGGAATTGGTACTCAAACATACTTAGATACACCATTCTAAAGCACTTTATATTCCTTTCAAAATTAAACTCCAAATATATTAAACTATGTTTCATGGATCAGCCCTGAAATCTCTCTTCTCTCTCTCTCTCTCTCTCTCTCCTTGCTGGGTGTCCTTTGTTTGCTGGAATCTCCAGAGTTCCATCTCTGGAGCCATGTTTGCCACTACATTTTTTCCTTTTTCCCTTTTTTTCTCCTCGTTGCATCAAAACCTAATGGAAAGAGAGGTGATGCTGTTTCCTGCAGCTCACCCTCTCTTCACCAGCTCACTTCATCGTAGAGAAATAATAACTCATCCTGTAAAAATGCTGAGATTATCCTCACTTGGTTGACCCCCAAAATTTCTGACAGATATGTTTAATAAAACCTCTGTTATTTAACTATAAGTGTCTCTGGATTTTTAAATGCTTTCATTTTGTGATGAGACCCTGCATTAATTGTAGCCTTAAGGTGTCTAAAATGCAAAAAAATTTGTCAGTGTGAACGAGATCACAACTGTGAGCAGGATATCTATGAAGCATTTCATCTGCCAAAAAATAATCCTTGTTGCAGCTCTTCCAGGGCTCTGAGCAGCAGCACAGCCAGGGCACAGCAGTTGGATTTGTCTTTATCCACAACTTTACTCCTGACTAGAACCCCTGGAACCTGGAATGTGGTCCAGGCTGTTGATGGCCCCCTTGGGATGTCCCAGGCACTTTCACAAGGTTCTGAGGGACTTCTGCCAACCAGAAGTTGTTGGTGCAGGTGGTGAAGATAATGATGAAGGATCAATTATCCTTCAAATTCCTGCCATAACTTCTGCACCAGCCAAGTGGAGGACTGGAGAGGTGTTGGCCAAGCCATGAACTCTCCAACCGAGGTCTGGAGAAGTTGTGACAAACTGAACTGCTTTGGAAGTTTTCATTTTCTTTAAAAAGGAGGAAAGTTTCCTTCTCCTCCGTGCCTGTGAAGCTGTCCCAGGGAGCTTGTTAGAAGGATGAAGGAGATCCACCAGGAGCTTCCTAAGAAGGTTTTAAGATTATTAGAGGCTTCTTCAGGATGCCCAAAAGGGCTTGTTAAGATGAAGGGCCTTGGGTGGCTGCTCCCTGCAGGATTCAAGAATACTCCCCTTTCCAGAGGAGATGGAATCTAAATGTAGCTGGGGGCACAGATGCCTAAGGATGGGTGTCAGTTTGTGTGCAATTCCAAACCCTGGATGCCTTTTAAAAGAGGCATCTGAATTCCAAGGTACCAAACTAGAGCCTGGTTTCCAATGTGTGTCCAGATGGGAGATTTTGATGCCTCTCCTGGCTTGTGAAGGTGGAAAGGTTGGATTATCAAGTCTAATTCTGCTGCAGTTCCCTCCCTCTCCACCCACCAGAGTGTTCCCAAAAAGATCCACTGCATGGAGTTGTTTGCTGCCAGTGGACCAAACAAGGCTCCCTCAGCAAAAGCTGGGATAGAGTTACTGGGGAACTTAGTGATGAATATATTCCTTCCTTTCTCCTTCTTTCCCAGAGAAGCTGTGGCTGGATGGGACTTGGAGAAACCTGGTCTAGTGGGAAGTGTCCATTCTTTATCATCATTCACTCTTTATCATCAGCTGTAACCCCCTCCTGGATGGAGGAGCTAATCCCTAAATATTCCTCAAAACCAAGACATGCCCTTTCATTTTCCTCATGCCCTCTAACACTAGAAAGAGGCAGCTGTGATTTTCTTTGGCAGCACTGGAAAAATTTAGCAGGGAAGGATCGCGATACACTCACCCAGTTTCTGCTCCTCTTTCCCTGAGTGTCTATTTTTGGCTGCTCTCAGAAATCAATACCCCTGGACTGACTCATCGCCACAGAGCTCCTCTCATATTCCTAGAAGTGGAGCTGCCCTGTTGGAACAGGGGGTGAGAGAACAGACAGCACCAAATAAATCGAGGAAAAATACCCTGTATCAATGAAATTCCCATAGGAGTGGTTCTCTGTGCATTTACACTTTGCTTTTGCCAGTGAAAGTCAAATTTCACCCATTATTCGGCTAATCTCATGTAACTAGTGAGGGATCATGTTCATTTATCAATTCCTAAATATAAAGTATTCCTGAAATTCTTGATGTGCCTTCAAAAAAAAAAAACCTATTTTTTTTTCCTTAAGCAAAATCAACCTATATTATTAATGTGTGGATTTTATGACTTGCAATGAAACCAGGGCAGATTTTCCCCTCTATTTTTTTTTGTTTTGTATGGTGCTGCCAGATATGAAAACATGCAACATAAAAGAAGTTGTGAATGATTTATTTTTCTCCTCTAAAAATAGCATCCACTTGTGAAATTCAGGTTGGGCTACAGTTCTGGCTTTAAAACTCCCAGGACTCTGGGAATCAAAAAAAAAAGTTGCATTTGGCACATCGGTGCTATTTTCTCCTCCCTTTCCTCCACATTTTTTAGTTCTTATACAAGAGATGGAATCACAGAATCAAAGCTCCTTGTGAAGAGATTTTGTCCTCTTCTCTGTGGCCACCCTTTAAATACTTGGCTTTAAATGACTTTAAAGCTCAAGGAGGGAAGGATTAGATTGGATATTGGGAAGAAATTCATCCCTGTGGGGGATAGTAAAAATCTGGTTGTTTATTAATCCCACTTTAGACAAATTTGTGTTATCTCACTCAAGGACATCCACCTAAAATTTTGGAATTTATACTGCTGAATTTATCCAGGCTTCCATTCTCTGCCTAGAATTTATCCTGGCATCAGCAGAAATGTGTATTAAGTTTTGCCAAGTTAGGGCTAAATTATTTGCTTTTTCTTGGAAGGTTAAATTAATGCCCAGAATTCATTTTCTAGCAGACTGAGGCCAATTCAAGTTGAAGTAATAGTTTCAGGTTAAAAAAAACCAAACATGTGGCTAAAATTGCTTGAAAAAAATCTAAAAATATTTGGATTTAAGTATTTGAAAACTATGCTATTGGCTTGCTTTCCATCAATTACTTAAGAATTAATCAGCCTCACAGAAGTAAACACATAAAATTTTGTAAGAAATCTCAGAATGAGATGCAGCATTTAATTTTAAACTTGGAAGACTGAAAGCTTTTATACAGGGAAAATACTTTCTTTATTTGCCAGCCAGCTCTGCCATACCCTCTACAGAGAAAGAAATAAAATTTATATATGTTTTATAATATTTTTATGGCACGTTCTGCTCTCAGCAACCATCTTTCAGGCCTGTTCTCATCCTGCTGTCTTGACGATTTCACCACTTTCATATATTTTCCCCATTCTCTCTTTTTGCCTCTAGACCACAAGCCCTCATTTCCCCTTCCCACAACATAATTAAGATTTTATTTCTGCTTAACTGTGTTACGAAACGCTTGTTGGTGGTTATGGGGCTGGCAACGTTACAAAACACACACACTGATATCGAGTTTGGCTTGGCCTGGGGTTCTTTTTCTTTCTCTCACAGATCCAAAGAACACACGACTGGGAAAATTGGGAATGTCCAGCCTGGAGAAGGGAAGGCTCCAGGGAAACCTTGAGAGCCCCTTCCATCGAGGAAAAGGCTCTGGGAGAGCTGGAGAGGGGCTTTGGGGAAGGGCCTCGAGTGACAGGACAAGGGGGAATGGCTTCAAACTGTCAGAAGGTGGCTTTAGATGGAATATCAGGGAAAAATCTTCCACTGGAATGGATTTCCCAGGGAAGCTGTGGCTGCCCCATCCCTGGAAGTGCCCAAGGCCAGCTTGGATGGGGCTTGAAGCAACCTGGGATAGTGGGAGGTGTCTCTGCCCATGGAATGTGATGGTTTTAAAGGTCCCTTCCAGCCCAAACCAGTCTGTGATTCCGTGATAATCAGGGTTTTTTTAAACACTGGAAATGGTGATTCCTCAGAGGAATAAAATGTGTGTGTGTGTGCCTATTTCTTATAAAATTGAAGATGCAATTTGATGCTTCTGTTGCAACATCCTGCGTTTGGCGCAGGTTCCACTGAGATTATCTCAGTGTGTGCTCCTCTTTACAGAGCCCCGGGCACCGCCCGCCCTCACTCCCCCGCCTCAGGGCGTTTGTGAGGGAACAGCTCCCCCCCGGCCATGACACCCGCCCGCGCCTCCCGCTGACATCATCCCCACGCGACACGGATCAGCGATCGATCCCCGCGGCGCTGCACCGCGGGATGGCGGAAAACACCGTGCGGGTCCCCGAGTGTCCGTGAGGCGACATCAGTGCGGGAAGTGCCCCGCCGAACCGCGGAGAGACCCGTGCTGGGTACCGCTCCACCGGACCGCGGGGGACTACAACTCCCAGCGTGCCCCGGGGCAGCGGCGCACGGAGCGCGCTGATTGGCCCGCGGGGCGCAGCGCAGCGCGGGCACCCCCACCTGGCGGCTCGGCCCGTCCCGGCGGGGACCCGCTGGAACAAAAAGGAAGAACCCGGGACAAACGGACAGTCTGGGACAAACAGGGACAACCTGGGACAATCCGGGACAACCCGGCTGCCTCCCGCACCACAGCCGTGCCGTGCCACGGGCCTCGCTCGTGGGAGGCCGTGCTGAGTCTGGTGACAGAGAACGGGGCCACGGTGCTGCGGTGATTCCCTTCCCTCCCCCCTTCCTTTCCTTTTCCCCTCTCCCTTTCTCTCCCCTTTCCCCTTCCCTCTTCTTCCCTCTCCTTCCCTCCTTTCTTCCCTTCCCTCTCTTCTCTCCCCTTCCCTTCTCTCTTCTCCCTTTCCGGTTCTGATGTTCCCTGCTTGGAAAAGGCAAATGGCTCCAGATGCCTTTCCTTTATCCCTCCACCCCTCTTCCAGCTCTCTGCCTCTCTCCTGACACCCTGGGCCCAGGATTTTCCCTCGTGTCCCTATTTCTCTTGGTTTCTTCCCTCCCCTCTCCCCTTCTTTCCCCTTCCCCTCCCAGATCACAGTGAGCAGAAGTCTGGGACACAGCAGGGGGATTCATTCCTCCCTTTCCAGGCAGCCTCTGGCAGGCAGGTGAGGTGGAAGTGTCACTTGGAAGGGTGCTGGGAGCTGTGACCAGCCTCTTAGTGCCGTGCTTGTTGACTGTAATCTTAGTGCTGGAACACGATGGGAACATTAACAAAGTTCCTGGAATCTTCATGGAGAGAACTGTAAAGGACAGCATCCCTCACAGAGCAACTGAAGTGAAATCACAGCTAATTAACCTTTCATTTATTCCCTGATTTATGGTATAACACAAGTTTTTGCAGGTGAAATAAAGATGCTTTTTAAATGAATGATGACTTTCTTAGTTTGGTTCTTGCAGAGATCAGGCAAAGCGTGTTGTCTGAAAATGGAATGTTACCTCATTCTCAAGAAGGATGAATAAAAGTCATGTGATGGTTGGGAAGAGATCCCACTCACTTCCCAGTTCCTTGCCTTAGAGCTTTGATTGCTTTTGGAGATGCTGTTGCTCAATCCTGATCCTCCCACCTGATAGGAAAGCAGAAACTGCCTGAAACAGAGAGATCTGTCTGGTTATGGCTGAGGGTGATATGGGGAAAGGGGCAGAACTCTCTTCTCCCAATTACTTCTGGAAAAAGCCACTTCTGAAGGACCTGGAACAAGAAGAGAAAGTTTCCAGCTGATGTAAAGGAATGGTAGTGTCACTTTCTCTTCCTATTCCTCAGCCTCTCTGAGTACTCTCACACTTGATGTGGCTGTAAAAACAGATTCTCAGTCCCCTTCCTCCTTCTTTTTCAGCCTCTACAATTCCCAGCTGTGTTCACATCCTTGTCACTGTAGGCCTGTGAAGTGGCTGTGTGGCAGTTTGGGTTGAAATAAGTTTAGGAAGTGCTCCTTTGTCTGGATCAAGCTGCTTTCCTGGCCTCTGTAACACAGCAAGAAAAGATTGAAGCCTTCCCACCGGTGGAATTTTGTGGTGACAAAGCTTTTCACCACAGCAAGGCCAACGATTCCAAGGAGAAAGGGTTTCCAGCAGAAAACTCTGGAAGTGGATGTTTGCTCTTTTCCAAGGCCAACAGCCTCCCTGTTCCTCTTGAAATGCTTATATTTATGTGGAGATGACTCCAGAGTAGATCACAGTAAACACAGGCACGGAATAAAGTCGGGGTTGCCTTCTCCAGGCAGAGTCCACTGCTAGTTAAACCTGGCTGAGGCAGGGATGCAGGCACTCAGGAATTCCAGTAAAACCCTGGTAGCTTTTTTTTTGTGTGGTCATGCTGAGCCTGCTGGTCTTGACTGCACAAAGTTTCCTGGATTAAGTAACAATGCTGCAATTCTGGCTTCTTTTTTCTCCACAGCCAGAGACTCTGTTTTCCTTGATGATCTCAGAGATATCCTCGTGGTTCTGCGTCCTGCTGCTCCCTCCCAGGCTGTTGTTTCATCTGGTGTCAGCCCATTGCTCAACCTGCATGCCTTTACTGGAGAAATGGTTTGTCAGAGAGCTCTTCCCTTCTGGGCCTGACTGAACATCCTCCCTGCTCCTCGGGGTCTTGGCATCTTGGCCAAATTCTCTGTGATCACCCTTTGCCCTCAGGTTGCTGAGCTCCTCCGTGTGTCTCATGACTCTGGAGCTTTCAGACCCATCCAGTAGCCTAACCAGCCCTAGAAACTGGCCAAAAATGCTGTTTGCTGCTAAGTTCACAGCCTGCAGAGACACTCTGAGGGGTCAGCAGGGTGGCTGGAGACAGAGAAAAAGAGTCAAATGAGATGTGGGGGTGTTTGTGTGAGAAATGCAGTCTTCCCTTTTTGGCTGTGGGATTATTTCAGCTGCTTTGGCCAACCCTGCTGTGGGTTGTGTCCATTCTCAGAGGCTTTTAGAAGGAACCAAGAGCACCAAACACTGGACAAGGAAGGGCCTGGCCTGTGCTAAGTAAGTGTGGAGCGGAAATTTTTTTTTTTTACTTGTCAGACTGGAAAGTTCCTGATTTGAGTTTCAGTCTTGGTCATTGCTGCCTATTTAGACAGGTTTGAGGCCATGCATGACTGAGCAAGCTACTCACAGAGCAACTGGGTGGAAGATTCCTTATGCCAGGCTGAGCATTCCTCTGGCTGCTGTCTGAGGGGAGTCTGAGGGCTTTGCCTCCACAGCTTTTAGTGGGAGCATCTTCCCAGGACAATGACCACGAGCCCAGATGGCCAGAGTGGCCTGCCTGGGGTCAAGAGTTCTGCCCAGTGCAGCAGAGCATCTGAAAGGGCCACGTGTGATTGCTGAGGGGTCCGTGTGGCTGCCCTTCCCTGTTATCTCCCTGTCCCACCGAGCGGGTGGCCTCTCTGTCACTGCTTTATTGCCTGCTGGAATGCTGATATCTGTGGGCATGGCCCAACATCTGCTGAGCTGAGCACAACGACTTCAACGTGGGCCCCGTATTTATGAATGTCACAGCCATGTCTTGCCCCAGCAGAGATGATTTTCCCTGTTTTGTGTCTCTCTCTGTTCCATTTCCAGAGGTGACTTTGCAGGGTCAGCACTCCACGCTTCAGCACTGCCTGGCTGCTCCACAAGCAGCACACAGAGGATTACGCCCAAGTTGAGCCCCTTGAGCTGCTTTTCAGTATTTTCACCTTGATGCCAAGGGCCTGGACGTGGTTTAGGAGGAAGTTACACCCAGCAGGAAAGGTGGATGTGGAACCTGTGGGGTTGTGGCCCGGCCTCTGCATGAACCACAGAGGTATTTTCAGAGTCCTCTCACAGCAGGAACAGGCTTTTCCCTGAGAAAACTCTCCCTGTGCCTCACCTCTCCTGAGAACATCCCTCTACATCAGTTTAATCCCTTCACTTCCTCTGAATAAGCCATGGAATGAGTTCCTGGAGAGACCTGCTCAGCAGTTTGGGGGTGCCCCCCCCCCCATCCTGCCCGACAGAGATCAGCCATGGGCCACTGCTTGTTTTTGTGGTGTTTTATCAGGCTGCTGCATGTCCTTTAACTGCCAGCTCCTTGTAAAAGCTTGTTTCTTCTGCTCATGCTTGAAAGCATTTGCTGCCCGTCCCTTTTTGGGTGGCCGAGGACAAAAACAGCCTCCTCTGAGAGATTTAGTGGCTGCTCAAACTCAATTCTGCACTAAATCCAAGGAACACCTTTGTGCATCCTCTCAAAATTACCTGATGGCCTCAGGGGGGACAAACCTGTTTGTCTCTTTGATTCTCAAGTAAAACTTCTTTAAAAAAATTCATTTCACCTGTGTATCCAGAATGAAAGCTGCCTGGTGATCCATGAGGGCTCGAACACTCACCACTGTTTTCCAGGGGAATTCATGCTAGGAAGAAGGTGATTTTTGTGGTGTGTTGAGAAATTTCCCTGTACTTGTTGACTTTAGGTGGGTGGTCTATTTGCAATTTTTGTACAGTATTTGAAGGAAAAGTTCAATACAACGGAAACAGGGGATAGCAATGGTCCCCACCCCGTTGTTTTTAACACTCTGTAAATCTGAGAGGGGGGAAAGAAAGGTGGGTGGCACCACAGGAGGATCATGACAGTAGAGCAAATGTTACAGATTGTGGCCTGTGGTGGAATGTCAACATCAAACTTATTGTGGCTTTTGCAGCTGAGCAAATCCGTGTTGTGAAATCTCCTGTATGTGCACTTTGGGACTTTGGGGCACAGGCTGCCTTTGGAATCAGGGATGGAGCTTTTCCCTCGCAGATAGTGGAGTCTGTCTGGAAGTCATTTTTAAAAAGGGATGATACATCCAAGTAAATTTGCCAGATCCTGCTTCTGGCTATGCTGACAGAATGACTGTATTATTAACATTGTTCTTCCTCACTCTCTTGGCTCTTAAGTGTATTTTTACAAGGCTTGTAAAAGAAATAAAAGCAAATTAAAGGATATTCTGGGAAAATTACAGAATTGTAATCTCCTACACCATTTTGTTTAGACTGTATATAAAAATACTCCAGAGAGAAAAAATCCTGTGTCACAACTTAGAAAAAGTTTGTCTGTCTAAAGAGGGGTTTATATTCCTTGTCTATAAAACCCTGTAGTACACTGTTACAGATTATTCTGGCTTTGGGACTTTTTGCCTGTATAAAAACAGCTTTGTGTTCAGTCTCCAAAGCAAATTTCCCGGCAGAACTTCAAACATCCTTTGTCTGTCTCCCTTTGGAGAGGATTTCCAGGAACCAGCAGCTCTGTGCACCCCAGTCATTTGCATTTTGTACTGTAAGTACCCAGCGAAAACTTGTTGCCTAAATTCCGGGTTTCCCACTTGGAAAAATTCAGAAAAACACCTAAAAGAAACCAACTGAAAAGTTTGGAATGAGTGTCTTGCCCTAGGAGCTACAAGAAGGAGTTTTCAGTTAAACTCCCGGAGCAAGTGGAGCCCAGATGTTTTTAGTAAACAGCTTTCAAAACTCGCAGTTGAGACCAGTGTCAAATTTCCAGACACATGATCAACCTTGGAGCCAAGTTTAGAGTTGCTTTTGTGTTTACATAAAGCCTGGAAGCTGAATGACACTGAAGTTTGTGGATGGAGTGGAGGTTCTCCATAACAAATATTTGACTGGATGCAATTTCTCTTATTTACAGGACTTTGACCTTTGCGGGGTGAGGGGGGGAATGTTACTGTATTTTTGTTGATTTTACATTTGAGGCATATTCAGCACTTTCTTGCTTACTGGAATTGGAACAGTTGTTGATTTTTAACTGGGATCTGTTACTATTCTGGCCATTAAACCAGAATGGCAAAATCAAGTGTTTTAAAACTAGAGGTGAAGCATTTCTACAGGCGAGAAATGAAATCTGTGCATTCCTGGGAATTCTGGCTCTCTGCTCACACCCTCTTGCTGAAGGTCTAACTGGATGCCTAAGCTACATGCCAAGGTTTTTGCTCAGGGACTGTATCAGCAAAAATCTGTCTCAGAATTTACTTTGGGCAAATACTTTCCAGTATTTGTTTCGGAGTCTTGTTTTCTGCCCCTTTGGAAAGGCCATGCACAAGAAGAGCACAGGTAGAGTCGGGATAAATGATATTAAATTGGGGGTAGGAGTCATGAAAACTTTCCCTTTGGCTATGTCTTGATCTCTGACCTAATAATCTTCTGTATCATATGCAGACACTCACCAAAGAAGCTCTGATTGTTTTTGCATGCTTAAAGCTCAACTTTACTATCCCTAAGTTGGCAGATTTTGGAGTCTGTGCCCTGTGTACAGTAGCTAAGCTGTAAACAACAAAAGAGCTTGCTCCATTGTTCCTGATGGGACATCATCCAAGGGAAAACAGGGGTTGTCTTCAACAATTTGAAGCTTGTGTAGGCAGACAATACACTGATTTTGCCTGTGGGCAGCATGAACATGCCTCTACTTCAGCCCAAAAAAGCAGCTGAGAGGGACATGAATTCAAAATCCACACACGCTGCCCTGCCGAGAGGATGGGACAGGCCCTGGGCAGCTGGGAATGCTGGGGGATAAAAGGGTACTAAAATAATGGAGGAATTTCTTCCTAAACAGTAAATAATTCCTTCCTAAAGAACTTTACAGGCTTTCCTGGGAAGAAGCCTGCTGATAGCATCACCTCACTCAGGCTGGACTTTCTATCAAGTGACATTCACATTTAGGAAGGATTTGTTCCCTGTGAGGCCCTGGCACAGCTTTCCCAGAGAAGCTGTGGCTGACTCTGGATCCCTGGCAGTGTCCAAGGCCAGGCTGGATGGGGCTTGGAGCAGCCTGGGATAGTGGGAGGTGTCCCTGCCACGGCAGGGAGTGAGATGAGGTCCCTTCCAACCCAAATGATTCAGGGATTTTATCTTAAATGCATTTTCATGAAGAGCCGCGCAAGATAAAAAAGAGGCCTGAACCTGAACCATGAAGAAACAATATGAAGTAAATTGAAATTAAAACAGTAATTTGAGACAGGAAAGATCTGAGGATGGCTGAACCTAATCCCGTAGGAGAGCAGAGTGGTGAATTCTTCACCTTGGTCACCAAGACATGACCCCCATGGCTGTTTAACCCCGTGTTTCCTCTCCTGCCCACGTAAATCTGCTGTCATCAAACACAATGTGCATTGTGCAACTCCAGAAAGCAGAATTTGGGACTTCCCTAACCCTACTGACGTGCGATCACGGGTGGCACAGACTGTCCGAGCTGCAGAGGAAATATTCCTGTCACAAACTTTGCAATTATGGATGTTTGTTTGATGTTTTTGATGTTCCTGTTGTGAGCTGCGAACACAGTAGTAAAGAAAAAAAAATTTAAAAAGAGTCTGCCCAGCAGGTATAATTATTTCCTTTTTTTTTTTTTTTTACATAAGCATTTCTGTGGGAGGAGAACAGGAGATTCGAAATGTACCTGGCAGCCTGCTGAAGCATAGGTATGACCCACGTTATCTTATAGATCTTAATTACTTGTGAAGGTTAACCGAAAACCCTGAAACAAAGGGAGGCCGAGGCTCCCTGTTCCCTCCAGGGCGTTTGGAGTGTCTGGAAAAGCGCTGCCCTTTAGCCACACACGGGCACTGGGGCAGCCACCCGTGGGAAATCCCACAGTGCCAGGAAGGGTCAAAAACCGGATAAAAATGTGTAGAAAGAGCTGGTGAGAGAGAGAGGAAAAAAAAATTATTTAATCTGAGTTTATAGTCTCAGCACATACAGGAAAAAAAAAATTAATCTGAGTTTACAGGCTCAGCACGTAGAGGAAGAATTTTTTATTCTGAGTTTACAGACTCGGTAAATTGTATTTCTGGTGGATTTCGGCAGGAATATTGACTTGGGAAAATCTAGGGTTGAACGCTGGCCTGGGAAAAGCCAAGATTGGGGAGTTCAGTGCTATGGGATGATCTCAGTTTAAGCAGTTTCTAGTCCCATGTAATCTGGTTAAAACTTAAGAAAGCAGAAACGAAAAGACTCCTGTGCTTATTGTCAATTAATAAGTTAACTGAATGACTGAAAACCCCGATGTTTATTGAAAATAAATGATGGCACACACTGAGTGACTGGGATAGCACTAAAAGCAGCTGAAATAGTAATCTCGTTACCAATAGGTTCAGTTTTTGACACTTGGCCTTCGATTTCTGGATTTAACTTGGATTTTAGGAACTTCTCACGGAAATGGCGGTCAGGCATCGGCACAAACCGGCCGGGGCAGTGGAGGAGCTCCCGTCCCCGAACGGTTGCAAGAGCCGTGTGGGACACGGTCTGGCGGCGGCCTTGGCAGGGTGCTGGGGGAAAATGGCCGGATTTGGTGATTTTTGGGGGGAAATGGCCGGATTTGATGATTTTGGGGGGGATTTCCCAACGCGGGCCATTCCGTGAGGGACGGCCCATTCCATGAGGGACGGGCCCCCGCGCGGCGGGAAAGGGCGCGAGGCGGGAAACGGGGGCGCGCGCTGGCCCCGCCCCCGCGGTGGGCGTGGCCTGGGCGGGTGCTGAGTCACGCCGGGC
>VZTZ01007942.1:0-17945 GCA_013400955.1 Drymodes brunneopygia | reverse complement strand
AGTCACGCCGGGCCAGCAGAAGGGCGCGGGGACGCCCCGCCCCTCCTGGGGGCGTGGCCTGGCGCGCGGTGATATATAAAGCGCGTCGGCGGGCGGGCGGCCCTCACAGCGCGTCGGCGGCGGAGCGAAGCGGGTTCCTGCGTCAACAGTGCTTGGACGGAACCGGCCGCGCTCGGGCTCGCCGCCGCCCCCCCCAACACCACCGCCTACACACAGTCACCGCAGCACTCACCGGAGCACCCCAACCATGGCAGCGCCCCCCTCTCAGGTGCGCCAGAACTACCACCAGGACTGCGAGGCCGCCGTCAACCGCCAGATCAACCTGGAGCTCTACGCGTCCTATGTGTACCTCAGCATGGTGAGGGCCGCGGGGGCAGCGGGCGCGGCGGGGTGAGGGAAGGGTCCTGCGAGGGATAAAGGGGCTGCACGAGGGCTTGGCCCAGCGGGGGGTTCCTGGGTGTCGGGCGGCGCCTGCGGGCCCAGCTCCTCCTCCTCCTTTTTCTCCACCTCCTCCTCCCCCCTCTGCCTTCAGGCCCGTCTGGGCCGTCCCCTGGGTGTAGGTGAGGCCCTTTTATCTCGCGTGCTCCGCGACCGTTGCCCTTGGCGGCCCCGTTATCAGCCGCGCTCAGCGACTCGACGGCGGCTCTGCCCTTGGGGCCGGCCTGGGTTGCGGGAGGTGCCCGACGGAGGCGCTTGGCACCTTTCCCGTAAGCGTGCTCGCCTCCCAGGCACGGGTTTTCCTCCAGGAATCGCTAGGAATCCGTGGTTTCCTTGGGCCCTGTGTTTATATGTCTCCTTTGGCCCGAGGCGCCCGTTTTAGCCGTTCCCTGACCTCTGTGCAGCAATCCTGGTGCTTTGGGCGTGCTGGGACATTGAGACTTCCTAGTGACACTGTGCAGTGTTGTGGCACGTATTTTGCAGGGTTTTTTCTGTGTTAATTTGCTTCTGAGCCCAGTTTTGAGCTTCTGTTGGTGGGTGATGGTGGTACAAAGCACCGGTGCCCTGCCTTGAGCTTCTAGGCCGCTGGTTTAAGAGCAGGGAATTCTGTAGTAGGTTGGTAAATAATTGACAGTTGATACCGAACTTTGGATTGAATCCTGGTAATGGCTCTGGCCAAGGAGTAAAGAAGCTGTGTGGTGGCTTCTAACTCCTGTTACAGTTTTTTTTTTGGTTTTCAGAAAAACAGTTGTAATTGAATTAATAATTTAGTTTATCTTCTGCATTTTTAAATGTTACGGTTTTTTCCCCAGAAGTAGAAAGTGTATTCCTTAGTCTAATCCCTGGGAAGCCTAGGGGGAAGCAAGAGGGCTTTATTGCAGAAGTACCTGGAAGTTCTTGGCTCACCTTTACCTGATGTCGCAAGTTGTGACCCTGACTTGCAATGCAATCATTGTAAACAAGCTCGGGCAAACAAAGGGAAGATTTCTCCTTGAAAAAGGCTTTTCAAGGCTGCAGTTTAATGGTGCTCAGAGCAGGTATCTCGGGGTTGTTGGGGTTTTTTTGTTTTTTGTATTTCCAGAACTGAGCCAAGGACACAAATACCATTCATTTGTGCCTTTGGCAGGGATACAGGTTAAAATTTATTCCTAGCTGGAAAAATTGAATGATACCAGGGGAGAGTTGTTCCACACTGCATTGTTGGCCTAGGCTTGGACTGCAGCCATCCTGAAGCAGGGGGTTTGAGCCTGTGAACTCTGTATTTTTCAGTCCTACTATTTTGACCGGGATGATGTGGCCCTGAAAAACTTTGCCAAGTACTTCCTGCATCAGTCCCAGGAGGAGCGGGAGCACGCTGAGAAGCTGATGAAGCTGCAGAACCAGAGGGGTGGACGCATCTTCCTGCAGGACATCAAGGTGAGCTGGGGGCTGTCCCCAGCTGGAAAGGGATGAATTTTCCTCTGGCTCCTCCCCAGAAGGGGCAGCAGCTGGCACTGGAGAGGCGTAGTAATTTGATGATTTGTGCTGATTAATTAATAAAAAAGTACTTCTTATATAAGGAGAGGGTGCTGAGCCCCAGCTTGTTTGCTGTGGGGTGAGGGCAGAATCAGAAGGCAACTGGTTCATCACCATCATTACATTTAACAGCACATGTGCTCTGTGCACTGTTTGGAGAAGTGGGACTTTGAGAGTTCCCTCAGCTCTGTTCTGAGAGTTTCAAAATTTTGACTTTGCATAAATGCCTAAACTTGGTCTAAACAGACTTTGAGAGTGATATAGAGACTCACTACCTTACTGGTCTGTGGGTTCTTACAGAAAACATGTCCTATGCTTTCCCCTTGCAGAAGCCAGACCGTGATGACTGGGAGAACGGCCTGACTGCCATGGAGTGTGCCCTGCACCTGGAGAAAAACGTGAACCAATCACTGCTAGAACTGCACAAATTGGCAACTGAAAAGAACGACCCACACGTAAGTGGATCCTGAGGATCAGCATGGCTATCCAAGGATGTGTCTTTTAATTGTGTGGGTTTAGGGCTGAGCTGTGTGTCCCTGATGGTGTTAAAGGTGAAAAAAGGTGTGACCAAGGGGTGCAGCCCATCCAAAGCCCTTTGGTGGGGTTATGGATGTCCTAGGAGCATTTTTAAGGTGGCAGGGACCTGCTTTATTCCCTCTGAAGTGTGTCTGTGAACAGTCTCTATGGAGACTGTTTCTGAGGGGGTTGAGTTCCATATTTTTAAGGCTTTTTGTCACAAGGCTTTTTTGCCACAAAATTCTGGAGTTGCTTCAGAATATTAAAAGCCTTTGTGTTTCAGAACCGTGTCTGAAAGCATGGAATTCTTCTCAGATGGAAGTTTTTGGCAAGGCTGGATTGAGGTTGCTTAATATCAGGGAGAGATTATTAATATATGTGAGAATCCAAGCATTCTTGGAAGTGTCCTGCCTAAGTTAGAGGGGCTTATAAAACAAAACCAGAGGTGTAAATCCTCACTGCTGTGAGTTTGCTGTGCAGTGGGGAAGTCTAAATCTATCAGGGGCTTGGCTAATGCTTCCTGCTGTGAGGAAGAGGAGAGGCTTCCTGAGCTGCCTCACTCTGCAGGATTCTGGAGCAAGTGAACCTATGTAAGCCTGGCTCACTTTGATCTTGCTCCAAAACAAAACTTGCTTCCTCTCAGCTTGAAAATTCTCCTTACCCTAGAGAGAGCCTTGGTAGGAATTCAGGCCTGAATCTAAACCTCTGGTCTCCCTTTCAGTTGTGCGACTTCATTGAGACCCATTACCTGGATGAGCAGGTGAAAGCCATCAAGGAGCTGGGTGACCACGTGACCAACCTGCGGAAGATGGGGGCCCCCAAATACGGCATGGCAGAGTATCTGTTCGACAAGCACACCCTCGGGGACTGTCAGAGCTGAAGCCTTGCCAAGAGCCACGCTGTGGGTTTCACTGGGACTCCTACTTACTGTCCAGCCGTGCATGCAGCTTCAGCTACCTAGATAAACAGTTCCATACTCTGTACCAAATACCCCCCTCTCTTTGTGTTTTATGTACTGCCCTCCAGCCAATAAAGTGACTTGGTTCCAGCTGGCTTTTCCTGTTTAGTTTAGAGGGAGAGCAGGCAGCTGTAGTGAAAGCGCAGTGGGAGGTTAATTTGTTGTGTGACATGGGGGATTTGCAACTGCTGCTGAAGGCAGAAGTAGGAAAACCTCTGTGGTTTCTTTAAAGTCCTTGCAGGAAACTAGAATGAGGAAACGAAACCAAGATCCTGGGCTTGAACCTCGCTTTTATTTTCTGAGGGTGGGCAGTAAAAGTCAGCTGAGTGGTGTCTGCTGCCATCCAGCTTTCTCTGAGCACTGTCAAACCAGTGGGGGTGGGCATGTGGAACTTCATAAGGAAGCAATGTGCTGGGCAGATGCTGCAGCTGCCTGTGCTGGCAGGCCCTTACCCTGCCTTACCCCAGTGCTTCCCCAGTACTGGAAAACACCAGCCAGACAGGACTGGCCTGGAAGAAACACTGTGGGTCTGCATCACAAATGATGGGACTTCCTTCAGTCCCTTCCTTTTTCCCTGGAGTGTCTTGTTAGGAGTGCAAGTCCTGCCTGAGACTTGGAAGCTCAAGTTCTCATTCTTGCTGTGAGAAGGAGGAGGGAAGTATCCACATGAACTGTGCTCCTGTTCTGGGCTACACCTGGCTGATACTTGAAATATTTAACACTCAAAGTCCTTTGCTACAGATGGGATTTTTTGGTACTTTTGTTGGTGTTGCAACACAGAGTTGTGCCTGCTGCTGTAGCTGAGGCCAGGAGCAGCGTGTCCTTACTGCTGGTTTCAGCCCAGGCTGGGCTCCAGCTGCATGTCCAGCACTTCTGTTTGGGTGAATGCCAGGATAAGGCAGGTATCCCATGGATCCATGGGATCCCCTTTAGCTGTACTGGTCCATTTGCTCCTCCCCTGGGCTCTCACTGGCCTCCAGGATCACCTCCATCAGCCCCACATAGTCACCCTCAGCTAGGGAGATTCCAGAGTCGTTTGGGGATGGACTCTCTGCTCTCCTGGGCTCTTTGGGAGCTGGAGGGTTAGTGCTTCCATTCCCAGTGTCTCTCATGTTCCTGCAAACCTCTGGGTGCTGGTCTGGAGCACTGGCTGCATCCTCCAAACTCAGGCTGCGAGCCTCGGGGCCCAGGTTTCCCTTGTGGGACCTTTCCAGCACTGGAGAAGTGACGGGAGTGAAGGAGAAGCAGAGGGAGGCGCTGCCTCCGGGTGTTTTGTTATTGGGGGTGTGGAAGGCACTGGAATGCTCTGAATTGGGAGTGGCTGAGGCCATGCTCTCCAGGTTTAGCCAGGGTGGGTGAGAGGCTTTGGAGCTCTTCAGATTCTTGAAGCTGCCTTGCTTCTCATGCTCAGGGGTCTCTGCCAGGAAGGGGAATTTGGGGCTGTTGGATGCTGCAGACCGTGCTCCTGGGCTTCCCGTGGTGGCAGCTTCCCTGGAGCTGCTCTTTCCTTCTTCTGCTGTCGCAGCCATGGAGTCGGGACCTTTGCTCTGCTCCGTGGGCCAAACAAAGGTTTCCTTTGCAGCAGAGCCCAGGGAGCTCTGGCTCTTGTCCACGTCGCTGGCCCTGGAAGGGGAGGCGTTGACGATGACATCCCGGAGGGAAGTGGAGCAGGCGGCGATGCTGGAGAGCGCTGGTGGCTTCTTGCGCCCTTGGCGTCGGGAAGGGAAAATCATGGGGATGGAGCTGATGGGCGTCTGTGGAGCACTGTAAAACCCAGGCCTCTCGTAAAAGGGGGTGGACATGAAAGCATCAAGCTCCCTCAGTTTCCCCTCTTCGCTGTCCCACTGCTCCTGGGAGTCTCCCCTTGGCTGATTGATGCCACAAGGGCTTCCGGCCTTCCCCATGTCCTGGTAGGTGTAATGGGAGAAGGGCGAGGCGGGATCTCCTCGCCGGCGCAGCAGGTTCATCCGGGAAGAGGACCTGGAGAAGTTCGGGGACTGGACACCCAGGAGGCGGCCCAGGTGTCCCAGCAAGGGAGTGGAGTGGTTGGCTTCCTCATTCTCTTTAATCTGCTCCAGGGGCTGGAACTCCATCTCTTCCTTCTGCATGCTGAGAAAGACAAAGCAGGCTTTTATGCAGCTGCGGGGGGGAGCTGGAGAGGCTGGCAGCACTGGGAATGCTGCTGCTGGTACTGCCTCTCCCTGTACTGCCATTAGCCCCCCAAAACAGGGATGCTCATCCCTGAGTAGGGGAAAGATATCAGATATATGCTCTTCCATGGAGGATGTTGGCTGTTGTGGATGAGGCTAAAAGCTCCTCAAGTGCAATGTCCTACACAAGACCTGATGCAGGTGTTGTGACTTTGTCCCTGCACTCACCTGATGTCAAAAGTGGAGCCCAGGAAGGACGGGCGCTTGTACTCAGCGGTGGCTGCAGTGTAGGGTGGCTGGGGATCGGGCTCATTCCAGTACAAATCCTTCTCCAGAATGGGTAAATCCTGGTGCATCTCATCCACTGCCATGAGGGAGACCTGCAGGGGACAGCAGGAATGTCACATGGGGTGAGCAGCCTTTGTGTGCCTGTTACTGGGGGACAAAGGAACACAGAGCTAGGGGAAGTGGTGCAGCCCGGAAGCCAGGCAAGTGGCTGGGGTTGCTGTGGTTTCCTGTCACTTGGGTTGTTTCTCACACAGATTTGATTATTGGAAGGAATTTGGTGCTGAAGGGAGACAGGAAAGCAGCAGGCTTGCTAGGACAGAAGGGCTGGATGTGTGGAGTTATTGCATGGCAGAAAGCAGAGGAGGCAGTTATAGATGGACACGGGAGGAAAGCCCAGGAGAGGCAGGAATGATTTGTCATTCAAAAGCAGCTGAGGCCTGAAACAAGCAGCCTGGATCCATCCCGTGTGCCAGAGCATGGACCGAAGCTGCAGGCAGCCTCTGTGTACAAAGATAGGCCAGAAGCCCCATATTCCCTGGTGTGGATTGAGGGGATCTCTCCCATCGTGGGCGGAGGTGTTGCAGGAAAATTTGGTCACTGTCCTGCCTTGGTGCTCTTCTTCAGGTGAGGCTCACCTGGGGGATCTTCCTCCCCTTTACCTGCAGGTTCCTGTCGATGAGCCAGTTGGCTTCAAAGTCATCATCGTCCTCCCCAAAAGGGTTGATGAGCTGCTCGGCCACCTGCATGTGAAGAGCACACAGCAAAGGTCACCACTGTCATCCCTGCCCCTTTCCCTGCAGGGAGAAGTCAGGTGTGATGTCCCTTGAATTCCAAGCCCCGTTTTTCCTCACAGAAGGGGGTGGGTTAAAAGTGGAGGCATCCCAGGGGGTGGGAGACATGAGAATTTATAACTCCCCCTGCTCACACAGCCCTCCTGCAACTTCAGGAGCTCCTTTTTTCCCCTCTAGTCAGCACCAAAGCTTAGGAAAAGTGCAGCTGGTGTCCAGAACAAGACAGCTGGAAAATTAGAAAGTCCTGGCACTTCCCTCAGCCCCTTTTGGCTTCCTGTTGTTGCCCATAGATCAAAGAACACAGCTGGGTTCCTGGTGAGCTCACACTGGGAAAAACCCTTGGCTGCATCAGATTCCAGCTCCAGCCATGTTTTCCTGGACTTACCTTTAACCAGCCAGCGTAGAAGAAGAATTGCAAAAATGTAAAGACAGGCACGAAGAGATCCAGCTCGTGGCCAGGATATGCTTTCTCTGGATCCAGGAACTGCCTCCCGATCAGACAGGCCAGGAAGAAGCTGTAAACAGCCACGGTCACCACCTGGGAAGGATGCCAAGGGACACACCAGGGCAGCATGAGTTCCCAGCATCTCCCTTCAGTTCCACCCCACACAGCTCCAAAGGCAGGCTCTGTAGCCTCTGCAAAGCCTGGGATTCAGTTCTGACCAGCTTTATGCAGGAGGATGCATTTCCCTGCAGAAAGCTACAGATACTCCCTTCTCCCTTCAGCTTTTACCTATGCTGTGTGCCATTCCATGCTGTCCCTGGAATGGCATCTGTGCAGGTGTCACAGGCCAGTGGCAGCAGCAAGCACGTGACATCCTGGATGGGCTGGAAGCTGTCTTGTGACTCAGTCCAGGCTGGCAGGCTGCTTCTAAGACCGGGAAGGGAACCCTGGCATTGCTATTTGCTCCTTCCTTCCTGCTCCTCATGCTGAGCTTTTATTAATATTTGCCTGCTTGGATTTCAGGCTATGCTGAGCTTGGTACTTTTGTGTCACAAGACTGGAAACTTCCCCTTTTCAAGTTCAAAGTAACCAAGACTCTCACACGTACTCCCTTGATACAAACAAGGGGGTTCAAAACAGGAACACACTTTCCCAAGGTGTTCCCCATTAACCTTCAGCGCTGCCAGAGGAGCAGCAGCAGCTCCTGTTTCATGGTGAAGGGCACCCCTGTTATCTGAGCAGCTGGATTGTAGGAGACAAAGGAGCAAGGTGGTGCCAAAGTGTCTGCCTGGGCTGGTAAACAGCTGAGTACACGCCTGGCACAGCCTGTCTGGGATCTTGCCCGGGATGTGATCCCTGCAAGGTGTTGCAGGGAGTGTGTCTGTGTGTTCTTGTGTTTTCCATGGATCTGTGTGGATTGGTCACCCCTGGACAGAGGTTATTTCTGGAGAGGTGGATATGTCTGAGTTAAGGGAAAGGAGGCTGGGCTGGGTGTGTGCTGAGGTACCTATGGAAGAGAGATGATCTGTGCAGGTGGGGATGAGGGATTCAAGAGTAACCTGCATTTTCCATGGGTGGGTCAAGTATGGAACACTTCTACAAAGACAGGCTGAAAGAGCTGGGGTTGTTCAGCCTGGAGATGAGAAGGTTTTGGGGAGGCTGTGGCCTTCCAGTACCTTAAGGAGGCTTATGGAAAGGAGGGAGAGGGACCTTTTACAGAGGCAGATAGTGACAGCACAAGGAACAATGGTTTTAAACTGCCAGAGGGCAGATTTAGATTAGATATGAGGAAGGAATTCCTTACTAAGAGGGTGGGGAGGCCCTGGCACAGGTTTTCCAAAGAAGCTGTAGCTGCCCCATTCCTGAAGTGTCCAAGGCCAGGTTGAACAGGGCTTGGAGCAACCTGGGATAGTGCCAGGTGTCCCTGGATGAGTTTTATGGTCCATTCCAACCCAAACCACTCCATGAATCCAGGTGTGGGTGTAAATGGGGATGTGCACAGGCAGTGGTGGAGCAGTGGGTGTGGGGATTCCCTTCTCACCTGGGTGTAGACCAGGGGGATGCTGATCCAGTCATATCCGTAGAGTTTCCCGCACTGGCTGCGCAAGGTGTTGAGCTCCTGCAGAGGGCAAAAGGAATGGCCTGTCAGGATAACTTCCCATCTCCTTGCTGGGAATGCAGAGCCTCTCCAGAACCACTGTCCTCCACTGCTCCAGCCCTTTCCCTTCTGTTTATACTTCCTCTGGAAGGGGGGGGCTCAATCTCAGCCCTGGAGGAATTCCCTGCTGCCTGAGTGTCTCCGCCCGCCCAAGATCCCTTCCTAGCTCACTTCACTGCAGAATTTCTCCTCACAAAGTGAGCAGCTAACAGGTGAGGCAAAGAATGCCCCCAGGGCCATCCATTCTGCATCTCCTGTCTACAGATAAATATCCCAGAGGGAGATTTCTCTCTCTGTGGGCAGATGAATCCTGCTCCAGGCAACAGAAACCACGTGGCTTTCTCTGCCCATGAATACCAAGAAAGATGAGCTGCTCCAGAGGCTTTTTCTGTGCAGCTGGGCAGGGATTGTTGCCAGGTCTTGCCTGTGGAGCATGGCCCGTTGCCCAAAACTATCTAAGAGTTTTTAATAACAAAGTTTTACACAGGACCTCAGTTGCTGAGGATGTTTTTGACCTCTCCTAGACTTCCAGATACATTCTTCCTTGTATCTTTCCATCTGGATCCTAGAGACCTCCACTGGCATTGGCTGTTCTGGGATGTGTCAAGGACCTGCTACACAGGTGCCTCCCTTTCCCCAGGATCTCAGAGAGCTGCCTGTCCCCTCTGTCACTCACATTCAGGATGCCTTGGAGCAGCACGCTGTCCCGGATCCTCCCATCATTCCTCGCCTTCACAGCCAGGTTAGAGAACCACACACACGGGATCCAAAACTTGTTGTGGGGGGAATTCAAGCTCTCAAACTTCTTGTGCTCTTCTGGTGTCATGAGGCCTGGTGGGAAAGAGCAGATGGGAGAGAGATGGACATAGAGGGCAGAAGGAACTGATCTGGTCTGAAATGAAAACATCTAAATTTCAGGTGGTTGCCTTGGCTCTCCTTAAAAATCCCAGGAAAGATGCAGAACCTGAGGAGACATGCAGAAGGACAAGTCTCCTTGTTAAAACATTGAGTGGGACATCAGTTTGGATGTCTGCAGCCCATCAGATCAGAGCCATCAGGGAGATAAAGCACTGCTGAGGGTGCAGCTGCCTCGTGTCCATAGAAACTTGTTGAGAGTGGGATATTTTGTGTCCCTGAAGTGCCTTGTCTTTTTAGGAGGCCAATAACATCACATCTCTGTGGATTGCCAAGGGAACCCAGACAATGTGGGCAGACTGGGAACTGCTGCACCTTGACGAGCATCTCCCAGGAAGATTCAGCTGCCCAGCAGTTCAGCTCAGACACCTGAGGCTCGAATTCCTACCTGCCCTGAGGGAACAGCACCACCCCATTTCCAGACAGCCTCTCCTAGAGCCCCCTGCCCCTGGAGGAGCAGCAGGGAGCAGTGCTGACCTGCCCTGACGACGTGCTCCATGCTGGGGAAGCGCTTGTAGACGGCGGTGCTGACGGAGCGCAGGATCAGCACGCTCACCAGGTTGCTGTAGCGCATCAGGGTGCGGCGCAGGAGCCTCCCGTACTCGTCCTCCCCATCCACATTGCAGGACACCAGGTTCATGATCCGGTCTGGCCAAGGGATGCTCTCATACTGGGCCCACCAGCGGGACACCACCAGGGCCACGTAGAAACCTGGATGAGAGCTGGGAGAGTCAGGCATCTGGGAAGAGTTTCTTCCTCCCACTGCGTCTGCTCTCCTACTCCTGCTCACACAGGGATGGGTGCAGGGACGCCTGGAGGGGAATTCAGCCCTCTATGCCAAAAGGAGTCTGGAGTTCATGCTCTGCTCTGTAGAACCAGAACAGTTTAGGTTGGAAGGGGCCTTAATGGTCATCTCATTCCAAGCCCCTGCTGTGGACATCTTCCACTAGACCAGGTTGCTCAGAGCTCCACCCAGCCTGGCCTTGAAAACTTCCAGGGATGAGGCAGCCAGAAGTTCCCAGGGGATATCTGGTGCCACTTGGAGCTTGCCCTCCTGGAACCCAGAGTGTGCAGTGCCAGCTGTGTGCTGGGGGACACTCCCAGCTGTGACAATAAGCGATATGTCCCAACTTGAGGAGTTTTACAAAGGCAGAGGGAGGGATCTGCTCTGCCAAACCAAGGAGAAATGCTGTCCCTTTCCCCTCCCTGCTGGATTCCAGACAGCTCCTTACCCAGCACGAAGGACACGGGGATTAGCTCAGCGTAGCTGTCGCAGTACAGCGCCAGCTTCTCGAACATCAGCCTTTGGCTCTCGCTCAGGATCAGCCTAAAAGGGACAAACAGAAGCAGTTCTCCCTCTCCCTTTCCTCTCCCTTCTTCCCTCCTGTGAACAGAGTCTGGTGAGTGCCCATCCAGCAGGATCCCCACCCCAATCCCGTGTTTCTCCCGTGTCCTGCCCCAGGCCAGGCTGAAGGTGCTCACCTGTAGACAAGGCTGATGGTGAAGTAGAGCGAGATGAAGATCAGGAACTCAGAGTAGAGCAGTTTGTAGATGCTGCCTTTCCACTGGAGCAGGAGCTGGGAGAAGGTGCCCAGGCGGGCGTCGGCCACGCGGTTGGTGTAGGTCACTGTCATCACAGCTCCTGTGCAGGCACACCACAAGCAGGGCTTGGAGCTTGAGCAGGAGGAGGACACAGGGACAGCCCAAGTGTCCCACCAAGCAAGATGGAAAGGAAGGAGAAAACAGAATGAGCCGAGATCAAAAGCCAGGTAAGATGAAGGCAGTGGCACAGAGAACCAGGAGGAAATGGATGGCAGGCAATTAATTTGATGAATTTGCCATCTTTTCTCTGTCCTTGAGCAGGTTATAGTGACCAAGGATGTATTTTCTGGTGAATCCCATTGTTTTTAGTGTTTGATTTTTGTCAGCATTCAAGTGGGGCTGGTTGGTTGGAGAGGACAAAGCCCATGTGCCACCCCCTTCCACAAAACACTTGTGTAAGGTTAATCTCAGGGTCACAAACTCCAGAGTTTATGCTTATCCCAGTAATTTTCTTAATATAGTTTTTGCTCCAAATATGTTTCTGTAAACCTACTTGCTGGGAAGCATCTTCCTGGAATACTGCTGGGGAAAAAAAACAACCAGCCCAGAAGGATTTCTTGGGACTGGTCCAGATGAAGGCATCCCAGCAAGGATAGATCTCTGCACTCTGCTGGTCCCAGTCCTGCAGGCAGAGCAGCCTTCCCTGCTGGAGATCTGGGGCATGGAGTTTGGCCAGGCTCACAGGGCCCAAATTCCAGCAGCTCCACTTCCCCTCTCCTTCAGCCATATGTTGCACAATAAATCACAGTGGATGAAAAATAGGCATTCAGGCTCCTGAAATGCTCCCCAGACATGCAGCATCCCCATTTCACTCCTAGTCTAACTTGCATAAATAATTCTTTATAATCAATTAATAATCAGACTCATAATTGCATAAACTTGAATTTGTTTTAAAAAAAACCCAAACAAACAACAAGACACCAGTGCTATCCATGCCAGGCAGATTGGTGAATGATTCCTTGGGTTAGAAATAATTATCCAGTGTGAAACTATTGGTATTTCTGAATCCTAACATGTCACCAGGCATTGCTATTTAACAGAGGTAACAGTGTTAATGATTATGGGGCCTTGGGCTCTTCCCTGAATGATGGGGATGAAGAAGCACTTCAAGGGACAATTCACACCCTGAAGGCAGCTGAAGGCAGGTAAGTTTGGGCCCATGTTCCTCATTTGTTTCTCATTTAAGCATCTAAGATTTAATTTTTAATCTTATTTTATTTTATTTTATTTTTATTTTAATTTTTTATTGTAAATTTAAGATTTACACTGAGGTGGGGACAACTCAGGTCCCAGTGAGCTGCTGCTGTGAAGAAAACCAGCAAAGTCTGGATTTTTGGTTATTTCAACCAAGCAGCATCTTTGTCCTGGGTTTAACTTTTTGGTGCTGCTCCTCCTTTGGGTTTCCCTGTTGTAACTCAGGTCCCTGAGTCCCCTCTTTAGGGTGAGACAGAGGAGCAGAGCTGTCCCTGTCCCCAGCTGCAGAACTGCCCATTTCAATAAACCCTCAGGTCCATTCCATATGGATTTCTGGGCACAGAACTTGGAAGAGTGGGTTTTAACTGCCCCACAAGCTGCACATTTGGGCTCTCCAGAAGAGAAAAGCATGCCCCAAACCCCATACATTTCTGGGGCCTCTGACACAAAGCTGCCTCTTTTCTCCAGGCTTTGGGGCTCAAAAGCGCTCAGGGAGATTCTTTGTTGCGTAATTCAAATACAAATATTTTACCAAAGAAGGAAAACTCCAGCTCTTGTCCATGTAAATAATGGATGTCGCCCACCTCTACTCCGTTCTGCTCCCGTGTGGGATATGGGGCTTTTCCCAGAGCTTTTCCCTCCAGCCTTGAATGGTTAAGGCACCTCCCTGCCCACCTGCCAGCCTGTGCTGGGCTGCCCTGGGATGTCCCTGGGCAGTGGCACATTCCATTTGTGGCTGAGGTCCCCGGTGGGAGGTGGCTCACTGGCACACCAGAGTCTGGATGGGCAGGAAGGAAGAGCCCACCCAGGGAGCTGCTGCCTGCCACTGCCTGCATCCCCTGCTCATCCATCCCTCTGGACTGACCAACACACCTGCAAGTCGACTGACCTGGAAATCAGTTGTGGGAGCCCACAGCAAGCAAGATCCCAGGACATCAGGTGCATCACCCACCACAAACAGACCCGAGCAGGTGTCGCAAAGACGGACAACGAGCGGACAGAGCAGAGGGATGGAGCCAGAGGAGGTCACGGACAGGCAGGAAGATGGATCTCTGCAGGAGAGGGTAATCCTCCTGGTTAGGAGGACCAGATACTCACAGTCATGGGCTCCTGAGCCGTGCTGGAGGCTGGGGAGGTTTGGTCCTGCACGTGTCCCCACTGGGTCCTTTGTGGCCTGGGCCACCACCCGCCTCCTCGTGTCCCCTTGGCTCATGGGGGGATTGGACCTGCCCCACACGGTGTGCTAAGAAGCCTGAGACCCACTTGGGAGCTGCAGCCGGTCACTTGATGCCGTAATCCCTCCTCATTACAAAAGAGACTCTGTTGTCTTTTGCCCTGTTCCCTCCTAATCTTCTGAGTAAGTCCTGCGTGTTTATAGAGGCGGCCGGAGGAGGGGGAGGCAGGGCTGGCTGCTCTGCTGCTGCTAACTCCTGGCACAGCCATGGTGGCTGCCAGAAAGAGAGGCATTTTTCCTCTAATTCTTTCCTGTTTGGTCCCTCTCTCTCCGTGTCACAATCTTACAGGAACCCCAGGAGATTATGCAGGGCTGGAATTTTCCACCCAGGCTGTAAAATGTGGCGCGCTCAGGGGCTGCCCTCTCTCCCCTAGGTCAGTGAAACACCTGGTCCATGCTCTGCCTGGCTCTCACAGGATGCTTCCCCATCATCCCTCACTGTCCCTGCATGAGTTTGGCACCTCTTCTGGCTGTGGTTTGGGTGCTGGGGATTTCCACTCTGCCTCTGGCTCTCCGAGACCCTTTCTATGTGCTGGCTTTCTTTTCCTCTTGCTTCCCCAGCAGTGCTTGAGAGCTGTCACTGTGCTTCCTTGGATGACATCCTGGGAAACACTGGTCCTTGCCTTGCCCTCAAACTTCCACCAAGCCTGAGGACTCCTTCCCTCTGTTTTTCCAGGGTTCTTAGTCTCTTTTCTGCTCCCAAGCTGTCCTTCCCTATAGTGACCATCCTTTCCTTCCACCACCTCCTCAATGCCTCCAGGTCTTGAGGGCATTCCCCTTCCATGAGGCTCTGAATCAAAATCTTTTCTTACTGAACTGGTCTTCCATCATTTGGACAGCTCTGGGACACTGTGGAGAGGAGACACAGGTCTGATCCTTGCAGGTAAGAGCAGCTGGAGACCCAGGCTCCTGTAATAACCAACTTTGTCTTTCACATTTATTTAACATCAGCAGTTGGGATCAATTTGTCCCAGCTGTAGATTTCTCCTTCCTGTGGCTGATCCTTGACAAGGGGAGGGGGTTATTTCATTGCTCCTCTGGAGCAGGTGCTGCCTGGCACCTGCCTGGTGTGGGATTTCTGGTGCAGTCCTGGGAATTGCAGCCAGTGGCAGGGAGATCATAGTTTAAAACGTGGGATTCTGTGAAGGGAGATGACAGCAGGGGGACCCTCTCTGAAGGGAATGTGGTCCCCTTCCAGGGATGGAATTGCTGAACAGACAGGCTGAGACAGATCTTGAGGGTCTTCGTGCCTGAACCCTCATCCCCCCACACAGCAGGGAGACAAAAATGCTTCAGGTGAGACATTTGCTGGAGCTGCTGGGAGCAGTGACAAGGAGCAACAACCCCCTGAGTGTCCTGTTTGTGCAGGGATGTTCTGGCATCTGGGGGCCTCTGCTGCCCTCCTCTGAGAGCAGCTCTGCTGGCAGCTCGTGTGCTCCACAGCTGCCCTTGGGACAGCAGGAAATATGTCTGGAATTTAATATTAAAGTAAATAACTGAGGGGCTACCAAAGTGGCAGAGCTGCTTGGATCACTTTCCACATCCCCTGTGGCCTCCTGAGGAAGAGGATGGACTGAAAGCCTGCCCTGCTCAGCAGAGCAGGAAGCACAGAGGTGCTGACCCTCAGCCTCAGAGCCCTGGAATCATCCTCATTTCCTCAGAGTTAAAGATGCAGAGACTGAATTGCTGTGCTGGGAGTTGAATCCCTGTTTTGGGAATGCCAGAGGGCCACTCTCACTGCTGGGTTAGCAGCAGCTGGCTGGGGAAGGCACAGAGCCCTCCTTGCTCTCTCCCAGAGAACAGAAAGTGTTTTTAGGGACAGTGGGTCCCAAAGCTTGGTGAAATCCCTTTCCCTTCTCCAGTTTCAGTGCTGGGATAGACACAGAGGCAGCTGGCATCAGAGGTGTCTCTCCAAATTACTTTCTTCCTTGGAATCTGATGTAATTCAAAAAAAAAAACATGAAGTGGAAAGTGTCTGGGGAGATGCTGTTTTTCATGGATAGGATTTACTTGGAGTTTTGAGCTGGCCAGAAATGTTTGAAGAGGATGCAGGGACCCTGCATAGTTTTTGTGAGGCTTGTTCCCCTCATGCTGCAGAATTCCTCACTAATTCTGTGCCATCCTGGGCTGCCCTGGCAGCTGGGGGTGCCTTTCCCTGTGCCAAGCACCATCTGACCCTTTGCATTTTGCTTTTATGGGCTCAGATGGTGACAAATCTCTCACTTTCCCTCTGATGTTGCACAGTTCAGTGCGTACAGCACGAAAATGAGGAAAAGGTCCTCACTGAGGTCCTTCTTCTCTTGCCTTAGGAATTGTGGTGGGGATTTGGTGCCAAAGGGAGGATCAAACATGCTGGTGCTGGAAATCAGAGACCCCAGAGGAGCCTTGCTGCAGCCCTTGCAGGCAGCTGAGTGAACGTGGCACAGCCAAGGAGCCTGATGTGGATGGAGCCTGGAGTTTTAGGCCATTTGTTTTCATTCTCCATTTTCATTTTCCATGGCAATAACATCCGGTTTGAGTTTGCTGGGTAAGGGGTGTCAGCAGGTCAGATCCTGCTTTCCAAGATCTGAGATAATCCCTGTTCTTCCTTCCCTTCCCAGCCTCTGTCTGGCTTTCTTTTTTCTTTTTCCTCTCCTCCCTTCTTCCTCCTTTCCTTTCCCTTTTCCTTTCCCCCTTTCTTTCTTGTCATTTCCCTCCCTTTTATTTCCCCTTACTCCTTTCCCTTTCCTTCCATTTCCCTTTTCCCTTTCCCTTTGCTTTCCCTCTTCTGGGAAGAAAAGGGGAGCACATGCCACTCTCCCCCTTGTGACAAGTTACTTTTTCAAGTGGCTGGGATTCAGCAGCTGCAGCACATCCCTCTCAAAGCTTCCTGTCAGCACTATCACTTCTCATCCTTCCTGCCTTTGTTGGCTCCTGGAAGCACTTCCACCTTTCTAATCCAAGGACCCTCTGTCGATGCCGGCCAAGCCTTGGGAGTTAATAATTACAAAGACTAATCACTTCTGGTGCTGCTCTGCAGAGCTGGAGATCTTTCCCCTCCTCCCAAAAGTTCCCTGAAGATAGCAAAGGTTGCAGCCAGCGGCACAAACATCCCGGACACTCCGTTCCCAGACCTCAGAGCATGGGCCTGGCCCGTGCTGTCCCCGTGGATCCCAGCCATGAGGCAGGGCAGGGCTGGAGGTGACACGGACACCCAGGAGATGCTGGGACAGAGAATTGCTCCCCGTGTGCTATCCACAGCAAAATCCTGCAGTGGACACAAGGATCACCATGTCTGACTCTCCTGCCTCCAGCACTGGCTCTGTCCCAGAGGCAGAGGATGGACGAGCTGAGAGCTGTGAGGGAGCTGCCCCTGTGTGTGAAGGCTCCGAGGGGACACAGCTGCCTGGAGGGAAGCCCAGAGCAATGGCAAGGTAGGATGTGATTGGAAATGTCTTCTGAGGGCAGGAGCAGTTTTTGGTTCGAAATTCCAGTGCTGTCAATCCAGAGGTGGCAATGAGATCTGCTGTGGGACAGAGGTAACAGCAGGAGTGGTTCTCCTGTTGGATTCCCAGCCCAGTGCTCCCCTTGAAGTTTAAAAACCCTGGACAATCAGCAGCCTTTTTCTCCCACCCAGATTTCCCCCATCCTTCCACCTTCCCGTGTATTATCCCTTGTTTACATCCCAGGTTTCCCCTCTGTATTGGCTTTGAGTGGCACGGTTTTGGTAGCGGGGGGGCTACAGGGAAGCAGAGATCCTCCGGCAGCCCTTGGAGGAGCCCGAAGGAGGCTGTGAGCCCAGCGGGGGCCTGTGCTGGAGCAGGGTCCTGGCAGGACATGTGCAGAGAGGAGCCTGTTCCTGAAGGACTGACCCTGTGGAAGGGACCCACACAGGGACACTGCATGAAGAACTCCTCGGAGAAGGAGGACTCCTCCTGTGGGAGGAACCCCACGCTGGAGCGGGGGCGGAGAGTGAGGCATCCTCCTCTTGGGCAAGCAGCAGAGACAGCAGCCCCCATTCCCCATCCCGTGCCGGGAAGGAGGCGGAGGGAGCCAGCAGCGATTCCGGGAGCCGGGCACGAACAGCGGAGCGGAGGCACGGCTGTCGGACATTCCCTTTCACCTCCTCATCGCCCCGCGGTGAGCTGACGGGTAACAAAGCTCGCCGATTGCCGCCTCCACCCCGCCGTGGCCGCGCCGGTGGCTGCAGAGTGACCCCTCCGGGGCCCCGGCGGCGCTCAGGGCGCAGCCGCGCCGGCATCA
>VZTZ01007939.1:202976-219159 GCA_013400955.1 Drymodes brunneopygia | reverse complement strand
AGGCTGCCCAAGTAGGTGGTAGAATCCCCATCCTGGAAGATTTCAAGAGAGGACTGAATGTGGCACTTAATATGGTTTAGTTGACAAGGTGGTGATGACCAGTCAAAAGTTGGAGTCGATGATCTTGGAAGTCTTTTCCAACATAATAGATTCTCTTATTCCCCTTCATCAATGTCTGTGTGAATGTTTGGGCCATCACTTCTGTCTGTGTAGCATCAATATCTCAAACCAGCACAGCAAGCCCGTATTCTGTTACATGTCATTGAAATATGGTGGTGGAGTGCTCACCCCTGTGGTTTGTTAGTTTTGGCCATTGGTTTTGCTTCTAAATTAAAGTTTGAGTTCATTGCCTGCAATGCAGTTGTTTTCATGCACCTCCAAGACAGTCTTCTCCAGTGATTTGAAGGTGATCTGTGTCCAGAGGGTGCTGAGCGACTCTGAATTATGCCAGAGAAGGGAAGAAATCTCCCATCAGCATTGTGCTTTGTGAGAGAGTGAGAACAGGAACACCCTACGTGGGTTTTACTTGAAAAGCTGAATTACACCAGAATCCATCTATGGAGCTAGTCAAAACAAGCAGTTATGAGATTCTGTCAGGTGCAAAGGAAAAAGAAATAGCTGTCAAGAAACAATTCATTCTGCTGTGAAGACATTTTTAAAAGGGGATTTTTAAGGTGTGTTTGAAGCTACTTTATTTGTCAAAAATGAGGATTGTCTGAGGCAGTATTGGTGTTTGACTCCAGCTTTGTCGCTTTGATTAATTTGTTAAAGTTTTCCACCATTTTCAATGTTGTATTTGCATACCACAGTAAGTAGGAAATAAACCTTGATATATTGTCACTATGAAAACAATGATTCCGAGTTTCTGTATAAAATTACTATGTATTTGTCTTAACAGTGATGTAAATACAAAGATCTGAAAATTTGGATGGTTTTCTAGTTTCAAATTATAACAGTTTTAAAATATCATTTTTCTTGTAAAACTGAAGTTATATTTTCTGAATAACTTTGTTGATAGGAATTTGATTCTGGAAATTTAACACACTTAAAGGGAGACAGATTAAATGCAACCTGCAGGAATGAACCAGGCTGAAGGAAGCTTTTAGTTTCCAGGGCTTTTTCAAGACCACTTCTTTCATGTCAGTGCATTCTACCATGTTGTAGAAGGGAACAGAACAGCATCAAAATCGAAGCCTTTTTATCTGTTGAACTGTACGTAGTGAAAACAGCAACAGAGAATTTGTGGGTAAGTTAAAGTTTTTTAAGGTGGTTACAGCCCTATCCTTCACATACCACTCTTTTAATGGGTGTGTTTCCTAGGGGCACATAGAGATTTCTTGCAGGGTCCAGAGATGGAACTCCACTATTTATTTGTGTCTTTGAACTCAGGCTTGGTTTTCTACTGTGGTCAAAAAACTTAACTGTGCCTCTGTCTTCTCCTTAAAGGCAAAGGGGATTGGGACATGAAGTATTCCTCAAGGTTTTCGGGGATGCCTGAACACAAGCTCTTCTCTGTTTGAAGTCCAATGGTTTAACAAAAGAGATTTACTCTGTTCTTGTGTTCAGCCCAGTGATGATATAGGGCTCTGAGCCTCAGGGGTTGCAAGATAAGAGTTAACATGAAATTGTTACACAACTCTCCTCAATATAATAGAGCCTTAATACATGTCCATTTCTAGTAACATATCATGAAAGAGATGATTAGAAGCCAGCAGAAGTATACTAGATAGGTATCCAAAGAAACAACTGCAAACTTTCCAGCTGATGCTCTTGGATTTTCAGGAGTGCTCCAGTTTTAGAGTCCAAAATGAAGGACTGTGGTTCATTTTCTCAGAATTGCACTTTAACAATGTACTGTGTGTTATCACCAGTTACCAGAAAGAAACACTGTGTACGTGGGGTTAAGCTGTTACTTCTGATAAAACTGGATTCTCAGATTGCTGCATCAATGTTTTTGGTTTTGACACAATATTCTGAACTTTATATAAGGCAGGAAATGTAAGGACTCTTGATTGTTATGCTCAAGGATTTGATAATTTGAGCTGAAGAGAAGAAAGGAAATGTCCTGCAGAATAAGCTAAGCAATGTAAACATTTTTTCCTGGGCTTTCTGCCTGAAATTTTTAAACTTTATTAGCCCTTATTTATTAAAAGGCAACATCAGTGAATTTTACCACAAATAAATGCACACTGCTTTCCCTTATTATCATCAGAATAGATCCTCAGAAAGAATAATGGATTAACCTAAAAGTTATTTTATTTTAGAGGCAAAGAGTGGAGGAAGCCTCCTATTCTTATGAACTTTTAAAAATTATTCTAATACTCTTAGCTTATTATCACTTAAGCACAGAAACAGTGTTAAAATGAACTCGCAAGCTTCTCAATTTCCTCTGCTGGTTTTTTCCTGAATTTATTGGAGTCTCTTACATTCCAAGTGCTCCCAGCAGTCACAGAGGGCTATACCAATGCCTGTCTGGAAATTAAGTTTTCTTTACAGACTCATTCATTCTTTCCTCCCTGCTCAGAGAAGGAATTTGGCTATAACCCAGCCTGCAACATCAGACAGAATAGTCTGGGTACTTGTTTACCTAATGAATCAGAAAAGAAAATCTGGTCACTCTTGCACCATGGATGAAACTTCTTTCGCATTTGTTACACAGATAACATACACTGGGTGCCCTTTAGTATGAAAAATAACACTTGATTGCCTTAATTAAATAGAAAACAAGATTTCCCTGACTTTAAAAAATAACTATTGATAATATCTAAAAACAACATTGCATTAAATTTTCAGAATAATATATTGAAAAGGAAATTAAGGACAGCATTAAAATAGACAGAAAGCCATAAAAGGATGATATTCTAAGTTATCACCATTTTTAAGAACAGTTCAAACTCTTTTTCTATCATGCAAGTAAATAATGTAGAAAATTAAGTCTGTTTAGAGTGGTATTTTGGCTGAAAACAAGGTTGAAAGAACAAGAGTGTTATTGATACCATTGACATTATAGTCAAGTGAATTCTTCGTAAAATATCCAAACCAAACAACTGTTCATTCAGTGAAAATATAGGAACCAGAGCAGTTATTTTTGAAAATATCTAAGAAGTACAGTATAAGAGTATTATGGAATATAAGAATATTATACAATATTATAGAGTGATAATTCACAACTTAAAATGAATATAACAGATTATTGACATTAAAAGAGTTACAAATTTCATCAGAACACCTAGATTCAAATGGAAATACATTTTGATAAAAGATGTTGCATAATAAAGGGAAGGGCCTTATTTAGAGATTTTATTTTCCTTTTAATGAGTGTGTGATTTGGATCACCTTTAAGGATTCCCTTAATCTAGATTCAGTTTTTTATAGAAGAGTTTTTTACAGAAGAGTCATGAGAGATTTTACAAGGCCATGCTTAACCAGCTTCCTCTTAGCAGGGAGGGGACATTAGAGCCATTGATGAAATAGAAACTTGGATTTCCTAGGGATTTTTCTTTCAGTGTGATTGTGGAACACACAGGTATCTGATACTAGAATACAGAAATAATGAGGATGATCTGATAAAGAAAGTTTTTATGGAAATGCTTCTAACTAATCTTTTAATCAGAGAGGCATGTATCTCTGTTTTTACGTCTTCCTGTGGAGAAGCCAAGATGCCACTTTTTCAGGTCAATTGTGTCCAGCTTTCATAACATTGCTTGGAAAGCTGGGAGAAGCAATGTTAAAAAGCCCCTTATTTTCCACTTTGGCTTTGCTGGAAAGGAAAAAGGGGTACTGTAGTAGCAACAGTTCAGAGGAGTGAATATGCCTGCCTTTTGTTAACTAAAAGGCACATTGGCACAGAACAGTCTGCACTCTCCCAAGGATGAGTACATGCTCTTTTTGGGAGTATAACAGGGATGAAAAAGGATAAAATGTAGTTCAAATGATCCTCTAGTATAAGCATCTGTCACTTTTTTTCCACTGAACTGGGTCCATCTATACCTCTAGCCTTGTGTTGCTTCCTTTCCATTATGGACAAGCTGGATGAAATAGCAGTGAAGGCAGAGCTTGAAAGTTTTCAAGTTTATAAGGAGGAGCATTCAGAAACTACAGAGCAACAAATATTGTCTTGTGTTCTCCAGGTGTCTGACAGGTAATTAGGATTACAACAGAAAACATAAGCTGTGTAAAGGCGATAACCGATATTTACCTATAGCGTAAAATTATATTGAAGTTCCCTGCTCTGAACAGTCATTGAGCTTCCCACTTGCACTTGGTATTTAGTTGTGATAAAATTAAAGGCAAGAGGCAGAAGAACCCTTTGCCTTTGATGGGATATGATATTTAATAATCCAAGTTCTTTGTTCCAGAGGAGATCAAATTGGTTAATTATAACAGCAATTTGATGTGCAAGAAACTTCAGAAAGTGACAGCCAAAATGGATTTCTGTAACAAAATCAGGGTTCTAAGTCTTGTCTTTACATTACTTTGGTTTGCTTTGCTTATGGGTCTACCTCTACCACCACCTTCCTGCAAAAAAAAAATTCCTTTACTTGTAGTTACCAGACTGCAACAAAATATATGAATGTAACCTGAAGAAAAGCTCAGTGGTCTCTAGACAGAAATGGAATTGGTACTAGAATGACCTTTAGAGGGAATTCTGAGAGGCTGTATAATCTGACTGTCAGACTTTGCTGCAAGATCAGAGGCTCACACTTATATGCTCAGGCAGGTGTTCTTGTAATGATCTGATGTATTCATCTAAGCCATTATTAAGGATTAATTGTAAAAAGAAAAAAAACCTAAACTGGCAATGGGCAAAAGGAAAATACAGGACTGGAAAAGTCTACATTGTTAAAAAATTAATTTTAAGGTGCACAGAGAAAATATTTCCACAACTTTATGCATTGGTCCCAAATTTTTAGTGATTTTTATAGCATACATTAATCTATGCTAGAAGGTTAAAAAGCCCCACCAATAACAAAATGTCCATTCTGAAAAAAAACCATAATTGTGCATTTTAAGGGCACAAGTGAATATCAAAGTTGTATAGAGAAATATTTTCTCTCCTAATTAACTACATTGAGATTAACATTTTTGGAGCAGCTATGTTAAATTCAAATGGAACTATAAACTGTAAAATGACTTAAACTGTGCCTGGCATCAAATGAGCACATTATGGATTATGTGTTTGGCCCAATGCCATCCTCTCCACTTGGATAGAAGAACAAACACAGAAAGAGTTTCAGTGGAGGGTATTTCTGAATGGTTTCGATGTTTGTAAATAAAGAACTATAAAGGCTACAATCCTACCCAGAACTGGTTGTGGAAAGGGAGCACAAATGTGTCCCTTGTAGCTGGATAGATACTGCTGTCATAGCTGTTGTCAACAACTCCACGATAACTTTCTGAATAAATGGACACAAACCCAGTGTTGTGGCTGAGAGATTTTGTCTTTGCTGCTCATCTCAGTTACGTTGAATCAAAATAGACCTCATGAGAGTCCTAAGAGGTTCCCAGTGCAGTGTCTCACATATTGGCTAAGCAAGGTAGCATTATTTTCCTGCCTTAGTGCAGCTTCATTAAAGTGTTTGATGTTTTCTCTAATTGTGTGTTGAATTTGCACAGAATAAGCTTATCTTTGGAGAAAACAGTGATTCAGAGCTTCTAACACTTTCCTAGTCAAATCCCTATTTTCTCTATAGAATTGATCAATAGTCCAAGTTTAATCAGTTTAGTCACACTCAAACAACCTCTCACTAGAGAGAATACATCTGAATATTTCTTAGTTTAGTTCATAATTTCCCTTAAGGGTAGCCCATTTTTTTCCCCCCCGTTTTTATTTGGGGTCAGTGAAAGAATGTTGAGTACACACTTTTTAATTCTCTGAAGAAGACTCACACTGCGGTGTGGCCTACCTCATTGCAATAACCTTTGTTTTACCACAAAAACAATTGGTGTTCAAAAAGTTGCTATGGGATTCTTCTCTTCTGTACAAGAAAGTAGGTCATGGTTTTCCTTTTTCCTCTTTGTCTCACATCAGCTGTAGTAGAGAACTCGTGCAGAGAAAACTTTGGCAGTTCCATCCTTTGTCCAAAAATCAACATTCACTCTTGTAAACTCAAATGACTTCCAAGTGTCTGAGTGGCCAAGTTTATATTAGAACTTAAATTTTCTCATACTGAAGCATTAGATAGCCTCAATGTGTTCAATGGCCTAGAAATAATAAAAAACATGAGAAACAGAGACCATCTTGACAAGCTTCTTGTTTAGAAGCCAAGGAAAAGAAATGCACCGAGAAATGGCTGAAAATCACAACTCACAGCCTACGGGCTTCAACAAACAAACAAAAAACCAGCACCAAATTTAGGAGTTTACTGGCTTTCATCATATAACCTACAGGTGTGTTGGGGAGAAATGGACAATACTAAATAAGAAAGAGATGTAAGTTACTTTTTGTTTCTTTCCTTCATCTTATTTCCTGCAATGACTTTTTCTAGAGAAAGAAACACAAATCATACTGTTCCAGGTAAGCATCACAGCTGGAGAGCCAACAAAATCTACACTTACTCAGTTGTTCATAACTTCATGAAACTTCCAGGCTTCAGGCTACAATTTTATAGCCTTAGCTTAACCCTCATGGATTTTCTATCAAAAGCTAAACATAGTGAGCAAAAGTCTTCTCCCACTTTCACTATTTTGACATTACGAGGAGTCCCAGGACACTGTGAACACATTCATCACTAGAAGGAGAGTTATGCTGATGGATCACAGAAGTGATCTGCATCATACTTGTCCCCCCAAATCAGGAATCCCTGGTGCATGGACATGTCACACACCAGATACAGCCGGACACCCATAGGCAACAGCTGCATATGACAGGATATGCATGTCTTTGATTTTCTCTTTGGCTCTTAATGACAATTTTCACTCTGAAAGAGATTTGTTTCCATTTTTAAAATGAAATATATACATATCTGCAGCTGACAAGGTGAAATTAATGCAAGCCAAGGCCCTATAAAACTTTTTGGCTCAGAAAAAACCTCTGATTTTTTCTTCTTCTTTTACTTCTTCATGATTTCTCAGAATGTTTTCATAATGCATATGCACCTATTTGTCATCATTAAAATGAAGTGGCCAGGGCAGAGGGATTGGACCTAGATGACGTTTAAGGTCCCTTGCAACCAAAATCATACTGTTATTCTAGATTCAGTGATATTAAAATTATCTCTACAAGGTCATTAACACTTCCAAGAAGCATAATGATTCTTTACTACATACCAGAAACATAATAACTTCACAAAAGCACTTTTTCCCCCACTTACGTGAGGATTTATAAGGTGTGTACTTATATTGAACAATAAATTCTTTACTCTGGGAGCTATAAGAACTTGGAATCTGCTGGTACACCTTCTAACCTATTAAGATATTTACTAAAATATTCAAGGACAGTGGTAAGAAATAAGAAATTATTTTTGTTAATGTGTAATTATTAGTGATCATTTGAATACCAGAAGGTTTACCAGGCTGAACAAGTACAGGAAATTTAGTCCAAGCCAAGAAATTATGAGTACAGAATTTGAGGTCTGTTGATGTTGTCCGGTCAAATGAACTAAATGGAATGACACTGGGTTTTCCTTGAAAGTATGGCTTAATAGCTCTACCTCTCTCTTTCCAAGGGCCTGATCCTACAAGGAAGTCTTTATTACAACATTCCTACAATGATGGGAAATGTAATCTTCACCTATTCACTTAAATACCAGTAGAATTTGAACAGATTTTTTATTTGTTAAACTGAGTTCCTGCTTCCCCTCTGTAGGAATTAGCACAACAGGCTCTGAGTCACCGGAATGCCATGATCTACAGTCAGAAATGGGGCTGTGATTCCTCTCTAATGATAGAGCTTAGAATGTGGAATATCTAGTGACAGCTGCTATGTGAAAATAATCAGCCTTAAATCAGTGGGAATGATCTCACAGCAGGCTTCTATTGTTCAATAGCAAATATTTAGAATAACAATTTTATTGGTGCAGAAAGGAAAAATAATTAGGCAATAAATAGTTTGTCAGAAACCCCACAGCAACTTTGATTAGGGTTATGCTGCTACTAACATACTCTAGGGACAAAGAATAATATTTGTGATTTTTTCATCCAAGACTGGAACATGTTGCTGTTCCTGTTGATTTCATTTTTCTTTCTTTCTTTGTAAATGCTTAATAGTAGGAAATGAATTATTTATGAAAATACAGACTTGAAATGCTGACCTGTAACTTCAATGTAGCATTAAAAATCAGTGATTTTACTACCTGTAACTAACAAGCTCTCATGGTTTCACTGAAAGTCACAGAGTTCTCTTTCTGAGTGTTGTTCATGCCTCTGCTTCAAACCTTAGCCACTGCAGTGAGTTCAACAGACACCATTATTATAAGATCAGAGCTTATTATTATAAGATCAGAGCTTAATTTTATAAGCTCAACAAAACAACTGATGATACAGAACTGGACATTTTCAACATGTGCATTTGCAATAGGATTGGAGTATAATCATCCTGAACTAAAACCGTCATAATTGTAATAACAACGCATTTTAAGTGTCTGAAAAAGACACAGAGAAGAAGTTGGATTCAATGGTACTGCTCTCCAAGACTGTGATACGTGCTTAGAAGTATAACATTTTAATAAATGGGGAGGAAGAATTCCAACCTTATCTAAAAAGGTGAAGGAGATTAGTACCTTGCATGTGATTACTTTTATTGCTCATTTGCCCAGGCAGCTGGCATGGAAAGGGTGAGTTTGAAGGCATAAACCCACTGCATTTCTTACTACTGTTTCAGACTGTGACTGGATTGACAGTGGCAAATAATGAATCAGCTAATTAAAACAAAGATTCTTCCCACCTTCTTTCAGTTCCCATTCAGTAACCCTTTATAAGTGTTAATTTAGACACAACTCCCTGATTTCTATGGTGCCAGGACACACAGAGGCCTCCTTTCTGTGTATTGAGGAGACCTGCCACTCATAAACATGAAAATATATTTTGGGAAAACAAGTCACTGATTTAAATGTCCTGTTTGGAGAACCCCACTGATCATCTTGGTAGAACAGAGACCAGGTGTGATCCAATGGATTTTTCTGGAATATATCCCATATTCATATGGCACGAGCATATATATCTTCAAATATATTTGGAATAAAGAGACAATGGCTTTAAATGATTTTTTTCTTTTATTAAAGTAAGAAAGCTAATCCTTCAAAATGGAGTATTTTTTAATGGTACACATTATTTTGGAGTTTATCTCTGAAGCTTTGACTTATGTCAGCAAGAAACTCACTCTCTGAAAATTGCATGGGAGGCTTTTGTCTGGACTGACTCTAGGCAAGAACAAATGTAGTCAGGCTCAAACTCAGGGACTGATTTTGAAGTTAAATGATGTTTAGTAAATCACATTGTTGTCGGTATGAAATTTAACAAAAATAGAGTTGAAAAAGAAAGTTGTTGCCTTCATACCTTTGTAACGTCTCTTTTATAAAAGTTATCCAAACCAAGCTTTATTTCAGGTGAGAATAGGCTGTATCTGTGATACTGTTCTAAATGTTTCACTGATTTCTTTTTTTTTGTTTAACACTGCTAATTTTTTATCTATAGAGATTGCTCAAGTGGAGGGGATTTGGATGCCACTCAAGAAAGACATGTCCCAGAGCATTTGGTTAGAAAATACATTAGTACATCATTCTGTTCCTTATTTCACATGATGAGCTGCCTGAAGGAGGATAAATGGCTCATAAAGTTCTCAATGGCCTAAAAGCAGGACCATCTGTTGAAGTCATCAGTGACTTTGTGTCTGAGCTTAGCAGCTGGGAAGCCTTCAATTCATCAGCTCTTCTTTAATCAGCTAGGTATCTCTGAAGTCAGTGGGAATTATTGTAATATATTCTGGAAGAGCTGAGACAATGGTAAGAGTTTTCCTCATTTTCAGATGATATCCATATTTCAACTCATTTCAATACACAGATTTTTTTGGCTGTTCAGGTACCTGACCCTCTCATGCTAAAACTGTTCCACATCTGTTCATATTGCTCAGAGAGATTTGTCAGAATAATAGAAAGTGATAAAGATCTACTGGACCCTTACATCTTATACTGCTGGTAAATTTGAATATTCAGATTCACATATGTGCTTCTAATGAATCCTTGCTTGTGAATGCCATCACCCTTGGGAAGAGAAAACAGGAAAGAAGAATGTGGTTTTCACAGCCCCTGAAAGATCAGAAAGTTTTGTTATCCTTTCCTATTTAATCCACATGTTCCTGTTCAGGTAGATTAATACTTTTGAGTTGAATTACGGACCTGAAGTTATCTTTAAAGTCTACAGTCATTACTTGAGAAAAGGAAATCAAACATACAGCAATGAATGTTGAAGGTTTCTTAACTATTTGCTATGGAAACAATGGGGATAGGAATGTGCCTTAAATCTACCTTGTCTGAGAGGTGTATTTCTTTGACTTGTGATGTTCAGTGTTGTATATTCCCAGTGAAATTCACTTCAAAATGTAGCAAAATTATCTTTGAAACTTATACCAGGAAACTGGGTGAAAAGAGGGAGGCTGGTCACTCCTATGAAAGATCTCAGCTGCTCTTTTCCTTGGCTTTGGAGGTTAAATTATTAATTATTAAAGTTATTTCAAAATAATAACAAAAAAAATCCAAACCTTACCCTGATAAGATTTAGATATGGAACTCACATTTCCTAAACCTCAGTGTTGCATAAAAACTGTAAATGACAACAGTGTTTGAATAATTTTCTCTCCATTTTTGTTTCTTCATTTTTGCCAAAATAGATGATAAATCAATTAAAAGTTTGTATGCACTTCACCTCTATGTTACCTGTGTCTCATTTACCAGGAACACTGCAGAAATCCCCACCAAAGTATTGGCACAGAAGTTTCAAAAGTGTCATTAAGAGGGAAAATTTTAATACCCTTAAGCACTGATAATGTAATTGTGTTCACACAAGTGGAAGATCTTTATATAAATTTTGGAGCTCAAAGTGCTACTGAAACCTGGAAGCAATTTACTTTTCACAACATGCAAATTCAAAACCTATTAATGGGAAATATCAAATCTATCTACCAAAACTGATGAAGATGGAATGCTACAGAAGTTCTTTATCCTTTTGGAAAGAAAAAAAAAAAACCAAATCATAAATTTATTTGTATATCCAGAAAAAGAGCTAATGTTATTTAATACATGTTCATCGTAATGTTTTGTTAGGTTACTGTAGAGAGGAAATATCTATTAAACATGAAATATTTCAAATGAAGTTAAGTGAGGATTTTTCATTCCTCCCCTTTTTATGCATTATTTCAGACTAGGAAGGGTCAACAACTATGACAAATAGATATATTTGTCTTTTGTTTAAACATGTGAATCAAGATCTTTAATTCCCTTATCCTGAAAAATAGAATATATTGTAAAAGTAGTATAAAAATATAACAATGTCATGCTACCTTTTTCTTCCTGGAGCCTCACAGCTTGAGGATAAAAGTGTTTATGAGGACTACTGTATTATTATCTTAGGATATATTTTTAACCTCTCAGCATGCAAAAAAGAACTTGAAAGGTATTGTAAATGTACACTCTCATGATTAACGTCCAGTGGGGGGAAAATAAATAGAAATTAAATGATCTAATGATTTTAAGTAGCCTGTAATTGCAGCTTCCACATTCTTTATTGTTCATATTGGATAAATATCTCAAAGACCTGAACAAAAGGTAGATGTGCACTGGACAACGGGGAAGATTTGATTTTTTGAGTGTCCTGTTGCGATTTCCATTACAAGAGTGAGATTTGTTTAATTTCCTTTGATGGTGTACATCTAATCTATTTCAACTTCTGCACGAGTCCAATGAAATAAAGATGACATCTGTTGGTGAGCAAAATTATGTGATACTTTCAGCAGCAGCAACAAACACATTAGAAAGTGCTGCATGTTTCAAACTGATTTTGTGGGATGCCTTGGTTTGAAGCAGCTTTCATTCACAGTATGAGACTAAAAGGTCACAAAACTTTCTAGCATGTACAGAGAGTCAACAGATCTCAGTGTCCAAGTAGTAGGAATATCCTCCTATCAAGAGAGGACCTGAAAAATTAGCTTTATGGAGGTTTTTTTCTCCAGTTTTTCCATTCTACTGAGAAACTTAGAAGTTTTTGTTTATTCTTGTCAATGGCTCTTTTTTTTTGTGATTGTTTGGTGGAAAGAAGCCTCTAGGCAAAAACCCTAAAAGGATTCCCCTTGCAGTCAGCCATATCTGGAGGGTAAACTGAGTGTTGTAGTCAGGGTGAGCCACTGATGATTTTAGCTTTCTTCCTCTTCTCACTCAAAAAGAGCAACCTCCTGCTAAGGGATGGACACACTGCAATTTGTGAACAGGGAAAATTATTGTGAACAAGGCTGTGCAAAAAGGATTGGGAGAGTCACAGTTCATAAGGATACAGAAATCTGTACCCACCCACTGGAATATGGAAGCACTCCCTGTTAAAGAGGTCACTATCCTGGATAAAAATCACAGTGTATTGCACATTTTCAAGGAGCCAGTCACTGAGTTCTGAGATGCCTGTACAGTTGCATGTGGCAGAAACCCCTCAGAGATGAGACAAACGAATACAACCAATGCAGCAGCAGTTAAGCAGCTATTTGGAAGTGAGTTGTTTTTCCAACACACATTAATATCTCACCCACCCATTTTTGTAGGACTCTTATGGTAAAACTTCAGTGAAAGAATGGTGAGAATTCGTCAGAAGAATCCAGTTTAGTATCCCCTTCTGTCTTATGTGTTCCTTGATGTCAATATTTCTCTGCCTTCTAAACTCAGTGCTCTCCAGACTGGCAGACCCCAAAAATGCTCCTTTTTCTTTTTCTGTACCGTATTCCCTCCTGACCAAGATATATTTTCTCTTCTGTACCCAATCCTTCTCCTCTGCACTTTCAACTCTTAAAAGTCTCAGGAATTGCTCTATACAGCTTTCCGGTCAATCAGAGAGTCAAAAAGTCAGGCTTTCCTGTTAGTCAGTGCTGTGTGGTCCTATTCCTTGCTGCATGACTGGGTCTTGTTAGCTGTGACCCTTGGCTGCTGATTGTTAACCAAGATGTAAGAGCATGGAGAGCTGTCCAGACTGCCAGGGAAGATGTAAATTTTTGGTGTGAGTTATACTGAATTGCTGGACTGGGCTGTTCAAGTCATCCTGTTTATAAATGGCATTGAATTATCAGAGGATGATTTTCAATGGATTGCTTAGAAGACCATCTAGCATGTCAAGGAGCAATAGAATACAATGACTTCATGAGACAGAATTGCAGTTTTGGCTTATATTTCAAAAAATAATTACTTCTGGTGGTCTTGCAATTGAAAGATTGTTCTGCAGCTGACAAAGTTGATGAAATTTGAAGCAATCAATGTGCCAGAGGTAGACTGGCAATATCAGTCTAGATTTGGCAAACAAATGCTTTCCAGAAATTGACTTTTTTCTTATTGGATTTGTGTATAAACACTATATGAGTGTTTTGAGGAATTTTTTTTTTCCAGCTCCTGTGGAGCTTTTTGAACTCTTTGTAAGGAACTTGTTTGATGGGAAGAAAGAGGTGACTATAAGTATCAGGGTATTTAGAAGTGTCTGAGTGTGACCTGGGACTTGAAGCTTTTTTGTCTTTTCTTAAAGACAGAAGTAAAGAGGAAGAAAAAGATACTCTTAGAGGCACAGTTTGGAAGATAAGCTAAAGTTGTACAGATTCTACAGCACATATAATTATTCAAGGATCTGTTTGGTATGACTACACATCTTTTTTGCTCAAGACATTCCAGAGATTCTTGTCAGTTGAGGTGAAAAAACTGGGTTTGTTTCAAATGATTTGGGTCTATTCCAGATTATTAAACTCTGTAGCTGCTTGAAATCAGTGATATCCTATGTTGTTACATTTTGAAGGGCCAAGTCTCCATAAAAAATAGGGGGGAAAAGATCAATATTATTGCATGGTTTGGAAAAGATATTGTTTTTTCTTTATTGCAGAAGAGGATGTCAGTGTAACTTTGTAAAGTGAGATGATATCTTGACTTACCAAGATACGANGAGCTTTTTGAACTCTTTGTAAGGAACTTGTTTGATGGGAAGAAAGAGGTGACTATAAGTATCAGGGTATTTAGAAGTGTCTGAGTGTGACCTGGGACTTGAAGCTTTTTTGTCTTTTCTTAAAGACAGAAGTAAAGAGGAAGAAAAAGATACTCTTAGAGGCACAGTTTGGAAGATAAGCTAAAGTTGTACAGATTCTACAGCACATATAATTATTCAAGGATCTGTTTGGTATGACTACACATCTTTTTTGCTCAAGACATTCCAGAGATTCTTGTCAGTTGAGGTGAAAAAACTGGGTTTGTTTCAAATGATTTGGGTCTATTCCAGATTATTAAACTCTGTAGCTGCTTGAAATCAGTGATATCCTATGTTGTTACATTTTGAAGGGCCAAGTCTCCATAAAAAATAGGGGGGAAAAGATCAATATTATTGCATGGTTTGGAAAAGATATTGTTTTTTCTTTATTGCAGAAGAGGATGTCAGTGTAACTTTGTAAAGTGAGATGATATCTTGACTTACCAAGATACGAGCTTGCTTGCTTGTTTATGATAGCTCTTTTTCTCCCTTTTCCTAGCAACCAAGGAACACAATGTTAACAGGCTAAGCGAAGTAGGCACTACTCAACAGGTCCTTTTAGGTCCACTTTGTGCCTTTTAGGTCCACTTACACCCACAAAGACACCTACAAGCCTTGGGGCATGGATGACACTGTTTTAAGTATCCCACTTTAAAATCAAACCCTTAGGGAGGACCAGAAGAAAGCTGGTGCAAAATAGGAACATGTTGTTATCTCTTTTCAGAATTCTGTGCATTTTTTTCCCCAAGCCATATAGCTTTCTTTCTCCCTGATATTTTTCTTTCTTTCCTGCCTTCCACATTTCATCATAATTTTGAAGTTTAGACTCTTAAGGAATTTTTTTTTTTTTTGTATTTTACTCTAGGAGGGCTGTGACGGCAAATCTGTTTCTGCATTTTCTTTCACAATATCTCTTTAAAAAAACTCTGGAAACCCTAGTAAAAGCAGTTGTTCTCAGGTACTGCACTAGGATACAGTTTTCTTAGTTTTATTCTGAAATTAAGGAGTTATCTTTCCTAGACAAATTAAATATTACCTATTATAAGGAAGATATGAATTTACAGGTCGTTATTGTGTTTACTCTGTGTTAATATCAAAGGGTACACTTGCTTTTACATCGTCGCATGAATGCTATCAAACGAGGAAACATTTGTGGGTTTGGATAAGTTTTAAAAGTGCTATTCTTAGCAAGATATTTTTAATCATTCTGTAGAGTAGGGGTCAGATTCCTCATGGCTTTTGGGCTCAAGTAAGTTGTCACATTTTATACTATATCCTTATAAACAAACAGTATTTAAGCAATTAACTATTTTCCTTGAGCTTTCCATTCTGGATTTTTGATGAGTCTTAGAAACAAGACTTTTGAACAGGTCTTTATCAGTTTTCATTGGATTTTGGAGCTTAGTTGATCTTCTGAAAAACAGACTTGGGATAGAGGATGAACCTTTGCTTAGGTAGACTAATTTTGAATTCTTTCTGCTTGTGTTATTGCAAGAAGTATCATGACAATCACCAGATAGGTTTTAACTTCAGCTATGTATGATCAGAGGGCTAAAAATACCATTATTATTTTTTTGGGCCTTCTGTTGAGTGGAGAAAACAAGTAAAGCTACCAAAAGTTCCCAGCTTTCAATCGTATTTAAAGTTTCTTAAAGTCTGAAAATTGAAAAATAGCTCATACTGAGATCATCCACAAGGTAAAAAAAACTGCTGCCATGTAAAATAAGGAAGAAGGCAAACCCTGCTTTCTACCCCTCTCACAAAATTTTCTTCACTATTGCCATTGACACAGTGAGTGTTTTATCCCACCTTGATCAAGTCCGAGTAATCAGGAAGACATACAGAGAACTGTATTTCACTTAAAAGAGTGTCAGGGTGTAAAATATACAGCTGTTTTTTTTTTCCTAATCAAAAAGAACAAGATATGTTTCTGATAACAGCACCTACAAGCCTGATTTTACAGATGATATAATAGTTGGGACATGTCTTTTTT
>VZTZ01007939.1:179898-193880 GCA_013400955.1 Drymodes brunneopygia | reverse complement strand
TTTTTCGAAATCTCAGTTAAACTTGAAAAAGCAAAAAGGTCTGGAATTAACATTTGCTTGTTAGAGTTTAATTATTTATAGTGACCTAAGAGACTATAAATGAACACGAAGTAAGTGATGGAAGGCCAAAATCACTGGCTAGGCACTTATTCTTTCAATAGTCTTCCTTTTTGTGTATTTTCGTATACTTTTCAAAGAAACTGAGGAGTCTTCAAGCTGTGATTTATCCCCTCTGTTTTGCTTAGAATATCTTTATACAGAAATTGTATTTGTAAATGTTATCAGTGATACACTTCAGCATTTTGTAAAGATTTTGCTTCCATATCCAGCAGACACCAAAAGCAATCCATATTTCAGTTTTGTCAAATATGTGTTTTATAGCAAAGCTAACTGATAATGTCCTTAACAAAACACTAAACAGACAAAAAAATTAACGTCAGATGCACTGATAATGGGAGGAAGCCACGTAAGGTTATCATAAAGGTGTTAACTGAGGCTGAATGCATGACTTTGGGGCATATTTTGCTTCTGATAGGCTAAAAAAGTTCATGATAGTGTCATCTATCATAGCAAAAATATTAGTTTTGGACAGTCTGAACGTATTTACAGTTCTAAACAGAATTCAGCTATTTTTCATTCAGCTATCGGTATTGTCTTAAAAATTGTACCGTTCCTGTGATTTGTAGATTTGGCCACCAAACTAAAAAACCAAACTGAAAAACCCGAGTTATTAATGCAGACCTGTTTTTTGACACTGCAGAGAGGTGGATGTTGTGAGCTAAGGAAGCATTGGAACTGTGGGTAGCATTTTCCAAATTTATTTTTCTGTTAATGGTAGTTTTTTTTCTTTTTTTTTTTTTTATTTAGAATAAATTTGTCTGTGAATGAACACAGCCTTCCCTCAGTGCCACAGCTTTTTGTATTGTAATGTTTGGGATGAGTGGGCTATGTTTTCTTTGCAGTATCCACTGCTGCTAGACTTCAGCTGCTTCTGTGTTTATTAATGTATGGGATTATTCTCCTGATGGTTTATATCATTATTAATCTCTCTGTGAAGAATACACCTGGGCAATATGGATCCTTTGTCTGAATATCAGATTTAAATATGTCAATCATTCTTCATTAGAAATCTCCCAGGTTTCAGCATTTCTAATGAACTGAACATGGGTAGAATTTGGGTTGTTTTTGTCATACTTTTGGTTACCTAGAGAAACAGACAAAAGAATAAAATAAAAAAGAAATTAAAATGAAATGATTGATCATTTCAAATTATAAAAATTCTACATAGTTTAAATGAAATAGAATGTTTTCTGTCTGTTGTCTAGAACAAAATAAAAACACTTGATGTTTCTTAAGTGCAGTTTACAGATGATTCTGGACTGAGGTTCAGCAAACACAGGTGCTTTGTCTGTGCAAAGGTTATCTTGCCTAAGCTCATCTCTTCAGAGCAAGGAGGTTGTTGACATTTTTAAGAAAATCTATAGCAAGCTGAGTCCATAGGGAATCATAACTTTAATTTGAAGCAGCTGAATAGCCAGGAAAGAAAAATCTATTTGATTTAACAAAGGATAGAAAAATATGCTAATACTAAGGCATAAGACTTGACATGGGGTGCTGAAATCCTACAGCAGTTTATAATCCAAGCCTGCTGCAAAAAATCAATGACCTAGTCCTAAGTGTTCAAGTCAGTGTATATGGGTATTAGTCACATGAATCCTAGCAGTCAATAAGATTTCCATATATCTCCAAACCATGCTTTGAGAATGCAGTTCTTATCCAGAAGTCTGAAGCTGATGGGAGAAAAAAAATTATTCTTGATTTTTCCATGCAGTGAATAGGCCATTTGTGAAGAGCGTATCTTTTCGAGGCAGCACCCCTAAAAAACCCATTTTTCGGACAGCCACAGGCATTTTATTAAGGAAAGTAGGATTAGAGAGTTTAAAAGTAAAGAGACAGGTCCTTTTCCTTGACAAACAAGGAAGAGTTTTGTAAAATGAAAGTGTGTTTCCTAAGCCAATGCAAAAGTTGTAGTGTTTACTAGTAACAGGTACAGTACATAAAGTAACTTGATCATAATACATTAATTATTATACTCTAAAAAACTACCTTTTTTAAAATTAGATATCAAAAAAGGGAACTAGTGATTTCCATTTATGACGATTTAGAATTCCTTTATGAAAGAAAATCTCTGTTTTGGCAAATTAAATCCTGCCGGTGTGGGTTTTTTTAATTATTTCTGCTGTTATTGTAGGAAAAAAAATACCCACAATTTTCTTTTATTTTTCTTCTTGTAGCCTGAGTTTTCTGTTTAAAAAAAACCAAAAAAAAACCACAAGAAAAAAAACTCAAAAAAACCCCAAATATCCAAATTTACTTCCCCCCCCCACCAAATTTACATGACATTACTTTGTTCTTGCAGGTGTTTAATGGGTTTTGATTCCACTTGCAATGTGGCAGTTTTTTTCATAGTTCATTGGATTATTCCTTGGAAGAGTTACTAGGAAGGCAGCTTGTGTGAAGGATGTTTCTGTAAACATTATTCAAGGAAACTGACAAGACAAAAGATTTGCCATGCTTCTGAGCTTGTGCTACATGTCATGATTGCAACCAGCCCCAGTTCTGTAGATTTGTAAGTCAGTGTTCAAAAACAAAAATAAAAATCTGCTACCCGATCACTAAACACCTGGACATGCCATTTAGCGAATCTGACTGATTCCTTTTTCACTGATCAATTATTGCCCTGCTAAACATCACCATGATTGTTCAATAAATTTAATGCAACATCATTGTTAGATAGGTTACAGGTTTCTCCAGCAGCATTTGTAACCCTTGTAGATTTATTCCTTCTGACTGAAACAGGTGCAGATTCCACTGAAACAGCAAGAAGAAGTTTGAAAGTTATGGACACTCCCAGAGTGTCTATGGTTAACAGTGAATAAATTCTCAAATAAAATTAATTTTTAACCACTAGAGATATGCTAGGCTCCATTTGGAAAAGTCAAATTCATGGTCACAGGGAAAACAAAAAAATAATAGGGAATCTTAAAATAAGGCATAGGGAGATGTTTCTTTGATTGTGTAAATATCTAAAGGAGTTAGTCTCCTGATCTCTTTTTATAATCTAAAATGAGGTAAGATGAATCATGCCTTATTCCAAAGGTTTTGTTTCAGAGCTCTGCTGTCCATGTGGCAAATATCTCTGGATTCCATTATGGAAAAGAGTGCAAAAATATAAGTAAATGCATGTCCTCTGTTACTTCTTACCTTTGCTTTGTCTGCTTCGTCTCTTCTGGAAGGAAAGGCCATGAAACTGTATCACCTCTAAATGAAATTAGGTCTCTAAATCTGTGCAGTTATTGTTTATATTGGAAGCTGCTGTAAAGAAAATAAGTGTGTTTGTCAGGCACTGAAAGATGCTGCCATGATGGTTTACAAGTATGAACTTGAGATTCTGCTGGGCTTTTAGTCTGTGTTAATTAGGAATTCAGATTTACAGGAGAAAGTAAAGATCCATTTCCACTAACATTTAGTGCCAGTCATGTCCCTTGGGCAATAACAGTCATTACTTGCTTTATGTACATATTGTTGTGCTTTGCTATGGGACATTTTTCTTCATTTGTACACTTTGAAGATAATTCTCTCTACAATTCCCCTGGTGAATTGTCAGTTTTCCACCTATACAAGGAGCAGTATTTTATTCTTATCTTTTAAGCAGCTGGATTCTTTATGTGTCCCACATTTCCTGTAGATGTACTTTTCCAAGTGTATTAAATGCAAAAATAATAGTGAGTAAAGGTCTTGCAAAGCATTTTGTGTTCCATTTCTGTTGCTTAGATTTTTGGGTGGATTATCTAAGGGTGCTAGAATACCTGTGTGGCATTGAACATTTCCCTATGTACATTCTTTACCATTTGCAATTCTTTAAACATAAAGGCATGGTAAAAAGAGATCTGTACTTTAAAGAGTGGGGCAGAGCAGGGGAGCACATTTAGGTACCTGCATCCTAAATAGAGTTTTATAGCCTATTTGCATTTCAGTTTAAGACACAATGGAATGAACATGCTCAGAGCAAACATGAAAGGGCACAGTAAGAGCATGCAAGTGGAACTGGGAAGACAAAGACAGGAGTTATCTATCCTGCAACCCTTTCTTGCATCTTCTAGTTTAGATTATGGTGGTTGTGGCAATAATCTGATGTGCAGAAATACTAATTCACTAACAGAGTAAATTTGGATAGGAGTAGGAGATGGGAGAAGAGCCCATCATGTTATTGATTCTGTTACTTGCTCAGAGCTGCTGTAAGAATTTATTGCCTAAGTGTCTGCTGAAGTGCATGTTAGTGTCTTGGCTTGTTGTTTTAGCTTCATGCAACTAAAAATGATACATAGGGGGAACTGGAAGTCACAAGAAGGAATGCTGACCCAGACATCAGTGGATACAAACAATCTGGGATCTCATGATTTTTTGATATTTTAAGCCTGAGCAGAGAACTGAATTTCTGAAAAAGGTTTTGTACCAAATCACAAACTGTTAGATATAGTATAGTAAGCTACTGAATAATCACTTTATATTTCATAGAATCATAGAATGGGTTGGGCTGGAAGGGACCTTAAAGATCACCTATTTCCACCCCCCTACCATGACAAGTGACATCTCCCACTAGACCAGGTTGCTCAGAGCCCCATTCAACCTGGCCCAGAACATAATTTGTTAAGAAAGAATTTTATTTTCTAAAATAACTACAGAGATTCAATAATCATTGAAGAGCCTGTTCCCTTCCTGTCTGGAAGAATGCTCTCTTTCTCAGCTGGCTAAGTGTAATCCATTTGTTTTACTGGGATGCCAATCACCAAACCATTTTTACCACAATCGCACATCATGTTTTGCTCTTTCCGTCATCATGTTATTTAATGTATGTTATCTATCCAAGCAAATGATGCTGAACATGATGTCCAGTTTATCACATCAGTATCATTCATATCCGTGCTACAAAGTGATAATAAAAATCTAAACTTCCTGACAAATGTATGTTATCACAGGAAAATAAGGGATGAGGAACAGGAGATGAGTAAACAGAGGATTTAGGAAGTGCAGTACTTTTATGCTTATCTGAAATGCTTATAGAGAGTGTAAATGCGGTTTTTGATGCAATGCAGGTAGAAAGGCATTAATTTGTAGTTAGAGCTACATAAACCCAGTAGAATACTGTATCTGGAGTGATGATTATTTCTACAGAAGTTGCAGAAAGAATCCATGTACATGGAGTATGATTACTGAGTGAAGTTTTTGGAGGTTTGCTGAAATGAGAATGAATTTACATACTGCCAAGGTTAGATGGCAGATGGCTGAAGTATTATCCCATTTCCATAGAAATTTCTTTCTCATTCTGCCAGTTCAGGGTAAGGTACGGTGGAGTAATCAATGCTGGGGCATCAGACTTCTCAGACGAGATTGTGATGTTGTATGGAGTTCTTTATTATACAGAGACTGAGATTACTACAGATCACTCTATCACTACTTGCTAAGACTACTCCTATGACTACTGCTGTGGCTACTGCCATGGCTACTCTCTTATGGCTACTACCTCATAGCTACTGCCTAATGGCTACTGCCTAATGGCTACTCCCTACTACTACGTAGTGAAAATTCCCTTTATACCATCCCACACACAGGATGTGCCATCATATAAACAGGAAAGATAAACAATACCTTATGAGGTCACCAAGTACAATACTCTCACACAACAGGTGCAGAAGGCCACAAACTCATGATCCTCTTTTGCCATGTCCATCCCTGATGACCTGGATGTGCTTCCTGGTCACCTCCGGGCCTAGGGAAGAGGCTCAGCTCTGGGCCTTCCAGGCCTGCTTTTCTATAACACACATAGTGTAACCCAACAGTACTGTAAATTCTAACTCTACTACCACAAATTCTTTAGACACCATTTGCTGGACACCCAGGGCTCAACCTTAGCTTAAGGTCTCGACAAGCAGGATGAAAGTTTGTTCTTAAGAATACTGTCCCAATAGGGCCATTTGTCTGCATAGTGGTGAAGTCACAGTAGGACAAATGGAACCTGTCTTGGCAGCCAACAGTCATTATTTTAATACATTCCACTGCAAGATATGAGTTACACAGTTACATTCCTCGATTATTTAAAGAGACCTAAAGAGCTAGAATAACACTCCTGGTTCTTCTCCAGCATTTTTGGGTGGTATAGAGTGCTGGCACAATGAGTGGAAGTACCTCTCTTTTCTGTGAAATAGACTGAAAGTAAAGTGTTTCTTGTGTGGTACAGGAAATGCGATTTCAAGTAGGGTCAAAACTGTAATGGAAAAAATAGGTTCTTTAGATAAAATGAGTTGTAGCTATAATGATATTTTTCACTCATTTCTTGTGTTTTAAAGGTTTTAAGAGCACTGATTGAATGGAGAAACCGAAGAGAAATACCTGGTGAAACAAAAATGTGCAGGGTTCAGATTACCTTGTTGTCTGTGCCATAGCATTTACCAGCATGACAAGTACCATGGGAAACATCTGAACAGGCCATGGCAGAAATTGTTTTCCATTTGCCCTGCGAAAGGTAATGTTTGGTGTCAGCTTTCAAGTATATGGCATTTAGACAACCTGGATTTTTAGCTACAAGGAATCTAAATCAATCCTGTCTCCCTCCCGTTCTCTGTGTTTTGCTGTCTTTCTGTCCTTCTTTGTCTTCCTCTTCTTTTCTTCTTTGCTTCCTCTCTATTACTTTCTTGAGTCTCCATCTAGGTCTTTTCCTCATTAAACCTACCCACCCCTTCTGTCAGGTAAAGCTGAAATTGTGCCACTTCTGAGATATTTGTAGAATCTGTTGCCGTTCACACTGCAGCAGGTTAGGAAGCACAGCAGTAGTACTGATATCTTTTACTATAGTGCTTCTTCTGCGAGGAGCTCCCAAATTCCATTGCAAATTCTACTTATTATTGCCACTACTGTTGTGCTGATTAATAGACATAAACATAGGCTTGTTTGCCCAACCAGAGTGGCAATGAAACATTATAGGAGTGTTGCTATAGGGCCCTTGTCTAGGCCCTGGAGGGATGTTATTTAAAATCAGGGCTTGTCATACATTATGTTAGGCCATATGCTCTGACTGCTCTGCGGGTACTGCTCAACAATGGTGCATAGCCTCCAGTGTCAGATGTAAAATGAAACTCCAGTTTGAAATCTATACCTGTCATGTTCTCATATTTTTGGGTCCCTGAGCACTTCAGGTAATTCCGGAGACACCTGTTAGCTAGAAACCCTTAAAAACTGTTCAGACTTTGAAAGAACTACATAGGCATATGATTTATGGATTGTCTGACTCTTGTCTTTATTAGAAGTTTTTAATTACATGATGTAAACATGATGTAAATTTGGAACTAATGTGGAACTGAGAGGAAGTTGCAGAAGAAGGATATGACTGCACAGTGTTTACACTTTCCTCCTGTAGTAGTCAGTGGCTTCTGTTGTTTTTTCCTGGTCTTATTTCAAAACAAGATTAAAGGGTAGAAGTTGTTTTATGTCAGCTTAAGAGCTGTCCAGAAGTCTCTGAGCTTTTCTGACTGGCTTCCTGAAGTAGATTTCTGTGTTCTGAGGGTTTTACTAAAATAGAATAATTCTCAAAGATTTCTGACACAAGGTCAGGCAGCCCTGAATCAAGGGAAGAGTCAAGAAAAATCTACATGATTTTTACTCTCCTAGAGACTAAAATACCATAGGTATTACTAGAGGACTCACTACCAATTTCTTGGTAAAATTTTTTTGATAAAATATTTTCCACTGGGTTGTTTTTTTGGGATTTGGACTGCTTTGGATGAACTATCTAGACATAAAGGCTGCATTGCAAGTTTAGTCTCAAAGCACATAGAAAATGCTGTTACTCAAATAGGCCATTTGTGACATTTTTATGAAGTAGAAAGGGTCTTTCCCTTTGCACTCAACAAGGAACATGGGAAACCAGGTGTTAAAGTCTTAGCTGGAAACAAAAAGTAAGGCTTTTTTTATTAAATTTTGTTTCTGATAGCATCAGGCACCTTGAAATTCTTTGTTCCTCTTCTTTCAGGAAGAATTCTTTTAATATTTCATGTTTTAAGCCGATGTTACAGAAAGTATTTTTGCAACTTCTATATTTCTCCTTTTATTGGTAGAATATTGAAGCCTTCTTTTTCTAGAGACGAAACTCTACCTTTATCAACACTTTTCAAAGCCATGGTGAAGCTCTTGTACCCAAAACTGACAATCCTACAAGAGACTCAGTTATATCTTAATACTTTTTCCTGTTTTGTTCAATATTTGAGTCTGCTAGTTCTTTGAAATTTATGAAGTCAGATAATGCAGAAGTTCCTGTGGGGAAAAAAAAAAACAACAAAACAAACTACCAATCATTGTTTACCTTCAGAAAACCCACTGCACTTCCCTGACCTTCCCTACTCCCTGTTTCTCAGCAGCCAGAAGTGACACTAAGCAGTAACATTTCTAATGAGCATTTGTCCCACAAGAATGGATCTGCAGAGTGAATCACTCCAAACATCCTTACTAAATGTGTCTCTGAGGCCAGCTAGGAAATTTTATTCAAAAACACATTCCTAGTCCAAACTAACATGTCAGTCTGGATTCACCTTTACGGACTTTAGAACAGAATAGACAATTTTGGTTGTAAGAAATCTACAGGGGTCATCCAGTCCCAGTGTCTGACTAATTCATTGCTGACCAGAAATTAAAGTGTGTAGTTAAGGGAAGTGTCCCAACACCTTTAAACACTGACTTCTCTAGGCAGCCTGTCCAGTGTCTGGCCACCATCTTGGTCAAGAAATGTCTCCTGAGGTCCAATCTAAATCTCTCCTGGTCCAGCTTTAATCTGTTCCCACATGCCATATCACAGGGAGAAGAGCTCAACACCTCCCTCTCCACTTCCCCTCCTCAGGAAGCTTCAAGGAACAAGAAGATCAGCCCTCATCCTCCTTTTCTCCAATCTAGACAAGCCCAGAGTCCTCAGCCACCCACCACAGATATTCCTTCCAGCCCTTTCATTAGCTCTGTTGCCCTCCTCCTTCTCTTTGTTCCAGCCAAAGTGGCAAAGGGAAAAATAACAGGAATTCAGAGCAGTGTGGTGTTCATAATAAAGGTGCCATTCAAATCAGACTATTGTAAGTACAGAATAACTTCAGTTTGAGTGAAAATAAACATTCAGAAAACTATCATTCTGAAAAGTATGATGCCTTTTAAGAAAACTGCTGTCTAGATAAGCAAATATCTTGAGGAACAGCTCTCATCTTTTTGCATGCTAGAGATATGTGCATGAACATAGAGGCACAAACAGACACACCCCTCATATAATGCTGTTGAAGAGGATAGTGGGATAACAACAATGCAAAAGTCTCCTGTGATTATGAATGGTTTTGAGGAAGCAATGTGATGCCAGTGATTGTTGTGGACCTGATTAAATCATCAGACTTTTGTTATCTTTTACTATTCATCAATTTGAGAATGGTAGATGGGAGAAGCCCATGTGGTTAGAAGAACTGCACAATTCAGACTTCACTTCAGTTTTCCCAGTTTATGATTATTCTTGTTTCACATAAATCAAATACAAGGTCCAGGGGAAAAAAAGAAAAAGAACATCTGCACTTTCAAAACTGCAATCCATGTGACTGACTTATCTTGCTAAAGGTTTGGGGAAGCAATAACAAGCAGGCAAATTATCAGATATTCTTCTACTACGTGTTTCTGTGACTTATATGCAAACAAATAGTAGGACAAATAAAGATGTAATTTCAGCCATGAGCTGGAAAAGATTCTGTTCATGAAACATTAGAAAGAATTCTCAGAGAAGGTTATAATTATTATATATGTTATCCACATAAAGTACATTAAAAAAAGAAAATATTAATAGCTGAAGAATTATACATGAATGAAAAAACATAGTAAGTCATAAGGTACTGCTGATATTGCCAGAGGAACAGGAAAGAAAAGGAAAGCTCACCTTGAAAATAAAATGTGGTAAGAAAATATCTATTTGACACGGCTGTATTTGGTACAACAGGATGTGTGCATTGGTAAATTGTAATTAATTGGACAGTCTTTGACAGTATCAGTCTTAATTGTCTGCCTTTAATTTGAGGTTTCCAAAATTCAAAACTCTAAAAAAATCAAATCTCCTTAAGTTCCAGTGGGCTGTCAATTAAATTTGACTGATTATGCTCACCATTATCCTATAAAAATAATCTACAATTAATTGCTGCACTGTGCAAATTGCAACAGGACAAGAATAGTTTACAGGCTTAGGGAAATGTATGGTAATGTGCAGCCATGCTCTCCAGACACCTGAATCTCAATTTTAATATTCCCAATGTCCTTCCAATGTCAGACTTAGTGATTTTTATGGGACTCATTACAGTGCATTTCTGCTGCAATTGGAAGATTCTTTAGCATGGTTCATGGCCCATACCTGCCAGATGAATCGCTATTGCATATACATGAGGAGAGAAAGAAATTCAGGCTGGCTAAGCCAGTATTCCAGATTTGCTTTGGGAATGTTTTCTCCAGGATTCTGAGGGCTCAGGGCAAGAACTTGCTCTGAAGGCCTTTCTCAACTCTGTATGCAAACCTGGCCATTAAAACTTCTTTTTTTTAGAATGAAGTAGTGTAACACCTGTTGGAATCGAATTTACAGGAAGATTTAAATGAGATGATCCTTTTTTTTTTTTTTTTTTCAGAGAAATGAATGCTGACATTGAACACAAGTAATAATAAAAAAAAATAAAAAATGCTGGTGAACATTGAGCACTCAGAAGCAGTGACATTTTGCAGTGATAAGTGTTAGAGAAAGTTCCACTGGAGATTCTAGGAAATGGGTCAGAGAAGTCCAATTTTTCACTAAAAACCTGGGAGAGTAAAGATGTTTAAAAAATCAAGGCCAAATTTATGGTGATACTTTTTTTTCAGATGCTTCTTCATTACTGTGAGTCAAAATTAATACGATATAAAAAGATCTTCAAACATACATTGACTCATTGTTTGATAATACAGACATTGTCAGGGTGATGTTCTGCATGACCACATAGATGTTACTAATAACCAAATTAAAAGAAATGTTTAAAGATAATTAAAAAATTGCTAAGCTATGTCCTTTGTTATGTAGCAATAACCATAACTGTAAAGAAATAATCTTTCTTACTTACCTGCAACCATATTTACAGTCTCTCAAATCCATCTTTCTAGTCAATGAATCTTCATCATGGTCTTTTGCTTTCCTTTTCTTTTTAGTTTTTGCTAACTTGCAGTATTTTTCCAAGTCAGTATTTCACAAAGAAATATCACTTAATACATGGAAGAATTTAGCTGTATTTAATGAGGTACATGATAAATCTAGACACCATTTACTTCAGGCAAACTTGGAACTAGACTGCCTGCTGAAAGAACAGAACATCTATTCCTTTATGTAAAAAAAAAGTATGACATAGCTATGGTCTTTATCTCAAAAGAAGAGCTGATTTGAGAAAGAATGTGAGAATGTTCTCTCCAGGACAGAGGATAATCTGTTTTCAGGATAATCAAATGGAGTGGTGTGGCATTAAATAAGTTGCCTTTTTCACTTCTCTGTAAAAAAAAAAAAAAAAAAAAAAAAAAAAAGAAAGAGAAGAAGAGAAGTAAACTTCTGATGTTAAATTTACATAATTGTGCACATTTTCCTTCTATAGACAATGTATCTCATATCTTTCTAGAGTATGAGGAGTTTAAATGCTGTGAAGAATATTGACAACTGTCAGGCAGCAGTTATGTCAAAGCCATAGTCTGCTGCTCATCTGGTAGCTAAGATCCTGAGAGAGATTTTTTGGCAACACTGCTCAAAGAACAGGCATTTATATGAGAGCAAGGCTTACTGTACTGTTATTGGGGTGCAAATGTTTGTTTTGTGTTTGTACTGCCAGATTTTGTAGCAGTGGGGCTGCAAGGGAGTTTTCTGTGAGAAGTTGCTGGAAATTTCCCCCATGTCCAGCAGAGTCAAAGCCAGCTGGATCCAGGATGGACCCAGCACTGACCAAGCCCATCAGTGATGGTAGTGACACCTCTGGGATAACAAATATGAGAAGGAAAAAATATTATTGCACACATATAGTTGCAGCCAGAGAAGAGAGGAGTGAGAACATGTGAGTGGGGCAGCCCTGCAGAGAGCCAAGGCATTGCAGGAGGAGGGGCAGGAGCTGCTCCAGGCTCTGGAGCTCAGATTCCCCTGCAGCCCCTGGAGCAGCCCATGGTGAGGCAGCTGTGCCCCTGCAGCCCAGGGAGGGCACGGGGGAGCAGAGATCCACCCGAACCCCTGGAGGAGCCCAGGCTGGAGCAGGGGGATGCCCAAAGGAGGCTGTGACCCCATGGGAAGTCTGTGCTGGAGCAGGATCCTGGCAGAATCTGTGGACCCATGGAGAGAGGAGCCCAGGCTGGAGCAGATTTGCTGGCAGGACTTGTGAGCCCATGGGAGGCACTGGGACAGCCTGTTCCCAAAGGACTGACCCTGTGGAGAAGAGACCCACACTGGAGCAGTTCATGGGGAACTCCCTCACCCTGGAGCAGCAGCAGGAACATATGATGAGCTGACCATAACCCTCATTCCTTGTCTGTCTTTGCTGCCAGGGGAGGAGGGAGAGGTGGGGGGGAAGACATTTTTAAGATTTATTTTACTGTTCATTATCCTGTTCTGATTTTCTCAGCAATAAATTGAGTTCATATCCCTAAGTCGAGTTAGTTTTGCCCATCACAATAATTGTTTTTGATCTCTCCCTGTCCTATCTCAACTCGTGAATCTTTTCTTGTACTTTCCCATGTCCAGTTGAGAAGGGGAGTGAGAGAGTGGCTTTAGTAGGTGCCTGGCACCCAGACAGGGTAAATCCATCTAAATGCTCTGCTGAAACCTTAAGCAGTATAATTAGAAGCTGTTCAAGGAAGAAGAAATATCTCAATATGTTTTGAGGAACTTTCAGAAGAAATGAAGATGTGTTACAATGCAGAAAGAGAAGGACCTTTCCAGGTATGGTGGTAGAGAGGGGAGTTGATTCTAACAACAGAAGAAGGTGCAAGTTTTAAAGTCATTTAAGTGTGAACGAAAGGACAAACTTGAAGACCTGAAAGATCTTTCCACAGAAAAAAAAAATTGGATTCATATGAAATACAGCCAAAATTCTAATTAAATCTACATGGAAGTAAAGGATGCTACAGAAAATAATCAAAGTAAGAATTACAGTTTGATTTTGAAAATTAAAAGTTTTATACTTGTCCCAAAGATTGGAGGATAAATATAGACAATAGAAATGCAGTGCAGATTCCATATTTGTAGAATAATTGTATTACAGGGGTTGTCCTAAGATGGTGCTCAGCTAATAACAGATTTCTGAAATCAGCTTAAGATTCTGGTAGAGCTGTGTCTTTCATGTGGTATGTATCAGGGGCTTGGCTGGTTGCCACTATTCAAGAATTCTTTATGGTTTATAGTTAATAGGAGGAACATAATTCATTTGATCTCTTTGTTTGCCTCTGTCTAACATGGTAGTTTTGTGCTGCTTCCTATTAAAGATCCATTATTGTCTCAGGCTTTTACTTTTGTTATATTGTCAGGCTCCATGTACAGCAAACAGCCACAGCAAAACTAAGGAGAACAAATTCTGCAGTTTTCCCCTCTCCACGTGCTCATGCCTTGCAGGTGCATCAGTATCCAGAGACTGCAAAAAGTAACAAAAACTGTCTCATAGACACATACAAAATTGTGTTTCTCTGCAAACTGGAGTCTAACTCGTGTTCCTGTCCTCAGAGCTTTTTGTGTCAGAACTCTGCACCTGATCCTATGGAAAGAAAAAGTATCTTGGACTTGAGAGCTGACCAAATGTTCCTACCATTTGAGTTTGTTTATTTGTTTGTTTGATAAGAAAATAATAATATCTTAATAAGAAAATTTGTTTCCACTACTT
>VZTZ01007939.1:140931-179871 GCA_013400955.1 Drymodes brunneopygia | reverse complement strand
TTTTTTTTTTTTTTATGGGAAGCAAATTAAAGCTAAATAGTATCTTTCTCACCTCCTGGAGCCCTGGAACAGCATAGCCACCAGGAAAATAGTGAAAATTCGCATCAGTGGAATGTGGGTTTGGAAATAATGTTTCAACATAGCATTTTAAGTCTTAAATGTGCTGTTTAGGTTCTGTTGTCCATATATATGTTATACTGTATGAATTCATGCATATGTATATACATTTGATTTCAAATTTAATGATAATAAGAAGTAAAATGTCTCAGCAGAGATTTGTGGACAGAATAGAATGAAATTTGGAATGTGGGTGTATTTGTTAGCATTTTAATTGCACTTGGCACCAAGACTAGTACATAGTATATATTTATTTTGTACAGAGAAATATGGTTCCTAATCTCAAAACTCTGAGCTTTAAAGAATTTTGAAGATTCCTTTCTTTTTAGAACAATGAAAACCACACCTGACATGAAAACTGATACTAAAGCATGGAAATACTAGGTTAATCTAATATGAAATACTGTCTTGTAAGAGTCTTTAAGAAATTTGACTCCAGTAAGAAATATCAAGCATTTTAATAAAAGAACCAGGTTTCTGATTTTGCATTTTTTTTTAATGCTAAAGCTGAGTTTATTATGATCAAACAATTAGTGATACAATGAAGCCTACAGTGATAGATTTTTTTTCTATCATGGTAAATTAACAACATTATAAAATTACTGCACTGACTTGCTTTTCATGCTACACAGAGGTTAGATTAGCACTTTTCCTAACACATAAGCTTATTGATCTTACAATATTTTGTAAGAATAGCATCTTTAAACTGATTAACAGACTAACTAGTGACAGACTGCAGTATCTGGTGTCTTTGGTAGAAGCAGATCTCGAATCAATTGCAGTGGGAGTGACAAGTGGGATATTTGTAATCTTTTACAACACAGCTCCATAGAAACTTTCCAAATAAATGCACTTGCATACTTGTCTAGCTCGCAATCCACTAGGCCATGTTTAAACAAGAGAGTTTATTTCAGATTTATAAAACATGGTGATGTCTTTCGTATGGGTTTCCCAGTGTTTCCAGGGCTGTTTTTACATATGAGACTGGTAACTGTAAATGGACTGAAAGCTGTCAAAATAAGTAGTTTGGTCAGGAATCAAGCACAGATGTGCACAGAATGACAGCAGAAACCTTTAGTCAAGAGGAGCTTGCACTACTGTTCTGATAACAGCAGTATATATATTAATTTTTGTGTTGTTTCTTGTAAATCATTGTTCAGCCTGTTATGTAGATGAGTCCAAGCCTCTGGTACTCCAAAGGTTGCTAAATGTTCCTCTATTCAACATGGAAAGTGTGTGCAGTGGGAGCTTTAGCAAGCCAAACCCCTAAATTCTCTTGAAAAAAACATTTCACGAATGATTTTAAAGGAACTGGCTTTGTTTTCCTTACCGTTGTTGAGCAAAATGATGCACTTAGTTCTGATTATTTTAATTACAACAGATATAAGAACTAAAGTACTCCCTTCTGTTCAACCAGCTGAATACCAATAAACAACTTGATTTCTAGGAAAAAAAATAATGAAAAATAATCCATTACAATATAAAAGTTTAAGTCAGAGAATTTCAAATTTATTCTGTTTAGTGTTTCCCTGGAGAAGCTAAAGCTAATCTTAAGTCTACTCAGTATAGAAAGTGAAGTGGAAAGCATATGAATGACTGAACATAGGTGAAATTCAAGAGGCCTGCCTACTCCTTTTTATTTTCTTTTTTCTTTTTTATGGATACACTATTTGATGTGGTTCTTAGTGAAAATCCACATGCTTATAGAAAGTTTTTGTGGATTTTTTTTCAGCAGTCCAAATTGAAATTGGAAAAAAATAACATTTTTTTTTTTTTTTAGAAACCAATATTACAGGGATGACTTGAAAAGGAACAGCATGGCAGAACATTAAAAGTCAGAAATTCTGGAATCCCAGTAGATGTGATCTGTCCCCGAAGACATTCAAATATAGATCAGAAAACTAAAGCAAAAATTGTGTCTCTTATTGTTGATTGCCTTTGTTTATTGTGACTATATTAGGCTCGACATCCACTGGTAGTAGGTGTAAATCCATATTGTATGAAGTCTTGAAGCAATAAAGTGGACAGATTTGGGAGCAACACTTCAAAACAAGCACTGGAGACTCTTTGGAACACAAGAAACATAAAAGGTCAATAAATGACCTGTGGAGGAGAATTCATAGAGTAACTTTTCTGGTGAAAAATAGGAAGCCTGAAAGAAAAAAGAAGAGACAGAAATGCTGAGAGGAACAGCATTCTTCATACTTACAATGTTGGTTTGATTCACTAGCAAGATATTTAAATATGTGTTTGGTATGCTCACTATGCCTCTTCATAATGATGCAGTAAATAGGATGAAAAGTGATAATCTTATTGTGTAATAAGGACATTTGGGTTTCAGAGACGTTTCTAATGGGATAGTGAGGCAATTTATTTCTGAAACTGAGTAATTTCTCACTCTGGAAGACTTTAATGTAAGGATAAGTAAATATTGTTCAATTTACTTGCATGGATTTGTGATGCGGGGCAGGGATGAAAAAGATGACCTCTTCAGAGCTCTTCTAACGCTATTTATATGGTATTTCTGATTATATTCATGCTTATATTTTTCCTTCCTAACAAAAGGACTGGAAGGTGAATAAATTTAAAATAAACCTATATTCATTCTCACAGAAAACACGTTCATATGGAGTAAGGCTTTAGGATCTCTAAGATTTTAACATTCTGAATATCAGTCTTGCATTTGAAAATGTAGAAGCCTTATCTGTGGATATAATTAAAATTCAACAGAAATCCATAAATGGCCCAAAATCATTAGTATTTCTAGACAGTCAAGATCATAAATCATTTGTGAAACTTTATTGGAAACCCAGAGAAAATAGCTTTTCCCTTTGAAATAGTCTAAGACATGACCTTCAATGTTTCTGTTCTGTACAGAGTTAGAGTAATCACTGGTAGGAATTTTAAAGTTAATATTATATGAATGTTCTCAATAATGTGACAAACTGCCCCTATTTCTCAAACCTTTGCACAGCAGGCACAGTATTAGTTGTGGTTTTTGACTTGGGATAATCAAAGGCGAGCTGTTTTTCGTGACAAACCTTTCTCTGACGAGACAAAAACCAAAATACTGCTTTACTCGCTGGACTATGAAGAAATTTCACATTTTCTGTCAACAGTCAGTCTTGCATCTTTCCTCCTTTAATTTGTTTTTTCTTCATGACATAGTGATAAGGCTTAGATTAAAGTGCATTTCAGCAGGGGCAGGGGACACTGTACTGCCTGCCACGAGGGGCAGCAACAAGAACTTCAGAACAAAAGGCTCATATATAACAGCTGAGGAGCCAGCTTCAAGGTGTGAGGCTGTCAAGTGTCCAATCAACTACTCTATATGTGACACAATGAATCATCCCACAGATGAGTAATTTGCAGAATAAAAAAGGGATGGGGATTATTGAAGGAAGTCAGGGTGCCTGTGGCAGGTGGGTGATTGAACCACTGGGTATTTCTAGTAAGAATCTGAATTCCAAAAACACAGAGATGTTTCTGTAGTGTGTTGGAGGTCCCTTAGCAACACGATTCAGAGGTGTTCAGCATATTTGAGACTGAATATATTAAACACGCTAATGTAAAATTTAAGTTTAGAATTTTTTTTTTGGTCCCCTAGCAATTACTTTATTATTCTACCTTTTGTCAGAACTGATTAAGTTAAGCTAGTGTGCCAAATGCATTTTTTTTCTCAGGAGCAGGTTGAATCAGTTTTCAGTGCTGTGCAATGATTTCTGCATTAGCACTCTTTCTTGTCATAGCAGCTCTTCAGAAATTCAGCAAGTTGGCCTTATATGCCTTTTATGAAGGATTTTTTTTTTACATTTCCTTCCTCTGCAGCATCTAATATGTAAACATGAGGAACCAAAGATTGGTCAGTGTTTCCATAATGGCATGGACCTCATGGGCTCATGCATATTCACTTATTATTAGGTGGTTCATGTGCCTTTAACCCATCACTTAATGGAGCACAAATCAGTCACAATTTGCATTTTGCTTGCTATTCAAGTTTTAAAGCTCATGAGCTCCCTGCCTAATGACAAGAATATTTATCCAGGTTAATTGATAAAATCTCCTCAACATAAAGTGCTCTAGGAAACAATTTCAGAACACTTACATGTTGTATTAACATCTCATTATTTTATTCAACAACCCCAGAGCAAGTGGGGATGTAGGACGAATGATATGTTTTTTTCTAATGGCATTTGCTCTAGAAAAAGCTTATCTACATCTCTTCTAATATATCTGTATGTTCTTTTTCTTAAGACTTAAGCATCCTTAAAGATTTTTTCAGCCTTAACTAACAAAATATGGATTGAAACAAAGCAGTTGCTAAAGTTTGAATACCGAATGGTTTAATTGCTTGGTGTATTTTGCAGGGAGATTTAATTGAAAATTTTACAAAAAGAGGAGGGAAAAATCAGCAGAATTGCCATAGAAATCATAAGCAATATGTAAACAGCAATAGAACCAAATTTCTTAAATAAATGATTGATTGCAAGCTAGTACTCCAAGCTTTTTTTCCCACCTTTGCAGTTGCTCTAGTTTTGCCTAAAGACAGTTTTCTATGAATTTACATCATGATAAATATGTCTTTAAAGCAGTGAAGCAGAGATAAAATAGACAGTTGGAATTTGCTGTGGAATGTCACACACTGTAAAAAACTCCAGTATCTCAGGTTAAATAGTTGCATTTAGGACAGTTAATTCCTGTTATCTGTGAAATATTTATGTTGGTGCTTATTTCCCCTATATTAATAAGTGTTTCAAGCTGGGTAATTCAAATCATCTCAGTATTAATTTTTATTGGCAGCAGACTGAAAGTAAACCATTGTACTTTACTGCACTGGTGGGAGAAGGTAGACTAATTGATGTTATTGTAAATGTGAATAAAGCTAAATACTTCTCCTCCACTACTGAGTTGAATGAAATTAGATCAGAGGAGGCTCTTTGTCAATAGGAAGTTATGATGAAAACCAATTAGAACAAGTGCTGTGTTATAAATAAGAATGCAGTATCACCTTTTCAAGCTATGGACAAATCTCTGAAATTTAGGAGGATATGTCTGTCTAATATGTTTATTTATATAAAGTAAAAATACTTAATAAACTCCTGAAGATAAATAAACATGAATGTGTCTTTAAAGCAAGTGTTTTAGGTGTTTAATCCTCATCAACAAATACTCAGTTCTGCTCTTTCAGACAAAAAAGTGCTGTCTTTTTATTTTTGCTTGTTTTTCTTAAAAGATGAGGAAGTGGCTTTTTATTTGGCTGTCTTATTCATCCTCCTGCTCTAACATAATTCCCTTTTGTATCCTCTATTTCACAAATTCCTACCCCACATTCCAACTCTAAACAAAAGAAAAAATGGACTTGCCACTTTTCTTTGACAAGCACAACAGCTGGGAAGAAAATCTGACTCATTCTTGTCTATCATGTATATATTTTGTTCACTATATTTTTATGTATAAATATATTTTTCTTAGGGTGCCTTTTACATCATGCCCACAGCCACTCACTTTCCTGACATTTTAATGTCAGCCAAATGTTGCTGCCTGGTATGGGAACAAAAGCTCCTCAGGAGAAGGTTGCTGTGTTGATGGGGGATTACCAGAAAAACCCAGCTGTTCCAAGCAGAGGTTTTGATATCATTATACTGTATCAATAATGACACACAAGAATGGTTTTAATGAAAATTAAATCCTAATCACAATGGGAATTAACTGACCTACCTGTCTGTTCCTGGTGAAATTCAATATTTAGGTACCATATTATTATATGCAGCATTTCCTGTTTACATCCAACTTTATGCTCTGATGAACAAACCCTTCTGAGTTCTGAGGTTTCCATCCAGACATAAATACAGGCACCCTGCCCTGGCACTGCAGAGCTGCAGGGCTGGCTCAGAAATCCCACAGGACAGTGGCAGATCCCAACTCTGCAGGACTTCTCAGAGCACAGAGTCTCTCTCTGCCCTCTTCTTCTGTCTGGCTGAAAACAGACCACCATACTTGGATTTCTCTGTGTTTTTCCAGGACCTGTTCATGTGAGCACTCCTTGAGAAAGATATGGTGATTTGAATAGTCCATGATGGATTTTATATTACTCTGTATTTAACTTATTTTTCATTAGAAGGCTAATTAAACTGCCCACAATTTCAAGTGTCAAAAATTTTCCTAAGTTAGTATCAACTTTCCTGAGTATTTTTTTTTTCTGAACTGGGCTACTTTCTGTTCCATCCACTGTCTCCTAAGCTTTTACTAGGAGGGAAAATGAGTACTCATGTTCTGTTCACCTTCTCCATTTGAATTATTATCATCATATCCATGTATGTCTTCTTTTTTAATAATGTATTTTCTTAGCCCCTTAAGCTACTTTTCTAAACTATATGTGCCCTTCTACACCTTTTCATCTCCTTAATTTTATTTAAATCATGTCCTTCATCAGTCTATGATTTTTTTTCCTTTCTCTTTCAATTTTTAATTTTAAAGTATTGCTAAGTAATACCATATGATTACTCCCTGTGAAATTATAGAAAGACTGGACAGATGAAGGTGTCTGGCTTCCAAAATATTTTATTAGTTGCTTCTCCTGCTTCCATTTCCATGTCTCCTTAATAGTTCTGTTGTGAAAGCCCAACACTTCCAAAGGAGAACAAGTTTTGCTTTTCACTCATATTGCTTTTTGGTCCCCAAAAGTATGGAATAACAGTTAAAGCTGGGCAAGTATCTCATTATTTATCATGTTCTTTAAATAGACCAGCATTTTTAAGAAAAAAATCAGGAATCGATGAAGAGCTGCTGCGTTTTGTTGTGAGTTTTCACTGAATAATTTCAGTGTGAGATCTTCACACTGAATATCATTCACCAGCTTAGTAAGATAAATCACTTGATATCAGTATTAAATACTTTTTAAAAGCTGGTTCCTTCTTTACATTTTTTCTGAATGAATAAATATTTCCCCCTCCATTCAATCCCTGTCTCCTTTGGAAATTGTGTGTGGAAAAAAGAGGGAAAAACACATAAAATTGGTGTTTTTTTCCAAAGTATCTGGTTTATTTCTGCAAATAATTAATGCAAACTGAACTAAAAGTGAATAGATCTGGGGACAGATGAAGCCCTAGAAAACTTCTGTGTTTGCAGTAAGCTTCATAAAGCTTATTTATTCTTCCATAAAGGGTCTTAAAAGTTGTTGCTTGTTTCACCTGTAATAATATTGAGTGTAAAACTAGCAGACTTGATGATCACAGGTTGCATATTTAAGTCACAGATGAAAAGAAGGTTGTCTGGTCTGTTTTATCATTAACATTCAATCAAGTACAACATAGCTTCATAATTAAGAAATTTGATCCATTTTATTTTCGATGACACTGCAACCCCAGAGGTACCAGACCTCTTGAGCCACACAAAACTGCTGCTGTCCAGGAAGAGAAACAGAGAATGGTACAGAGCTGGGAGGGGGCAGAGAGAGATTTTTATTGGAAGCTGTTAAAGTGGTTGCTATGAGACCTTCTCCAGCTAACACAGGCACAGCAGTGAGTGTGAGGCTGATAAATCATAGCTCTTGCATTATACCTTCCCTTTCTGCCTTTTTTTTCTTTTCCCTAACACAGCTTTTATAGTTGTTTAAGACCAGAGAAAACACCTGCCAGTTGCTTTTTCTTCTATTTCACTCCCTTCTGCTGCCTCGTGCAAGATGGAGCTAGAAAATGCAATGATCAGCTCCTCGAGCAGTTCTTCAGCAGGCTCCAGAGAGTACAAGGTGGTGATGCTGGGAGCAGGGGGAGTTGGTAAAAGCGGTAAGTTTCGACAACAATATTTTGGGAGAGAAAGGGTGAATTGGGAATGTAAACTTCACAGGGAAAGGACATTGTTTAATGAGGGGTTTTGTTCCTCTTTCTCTTGCACATGGCTTGGATAAAAGGCTATAGTTCGTGACTGGGGCAATGAGTCAGCTTAATTTGTTACAGACTGAGATGCTGCAAGCCTTTTTAATTGGTTATTTGTGTAGGGCTGACCTTGGGTCTGTTGTGTGTGAGGAGGGAGCAGTAAGGCTGCTGCTGTGAGTTTAGCAGCAAGTGCCTGAATCACTCTCCCACTTGCTGAGGGGTGGTGGTTTGCTGGACAGTGTAGATGTAACTTGTTGGCCTGAGGATCCTTGTGCTCTGGCAGAAATCAAACTAACTGCAAAGTCAGCTGGACAGTGCAGAGTGTGGGGGATGCCACACAGTGGCTCTGTGTTCTTCCCCTGATCTTTTGTTGTCTTTGTTTTTTTTTGTGGGTTTTTTTTTGTTTGTTTGTTTGTTTTAATTTTTTTGCTGAGTGTCACTGTGGCTCAGCTGGTTTTAGTTTCCTCTCTAGTCCGGACAGGTACAGCATGCCTGCCTGAGTCTCACTCCAGGCTCTGAGGCAGATTTGCAGCATATTTTAATATCCCTGTCCTCAGCTGGCAAGATATGCTAGTGTCTGACAATGATATCTCTTCAGAGGAGTCATTATTTTCCCTGGACAGTGTTTTATTTTTCCCAGATATTATCAGCTTTGATTTATTCTCTCTGAAAAGAGCATTCTCTGTTCTTACAAAGACTTTGCTGAACACGCAGAGTTTGTCTCAGAAGTCAGTATATTGAGCTGGCCACACAACAAGAATTTGATTACATCTTCTGGAAATTCAAAAGAAGAGAAAGAGAAACAAAATTACAAAGAAGCATGATAATATAATACAATATAATGCATCCAGGCTAGATTCCAAGGAATTCTCAGGATAAATAGCTATGACATTAAACTGTAATAACTGTATATATCAACCAAGTTTTAGTTATATTCAAGTAATAAGATGAAGTATAGGTGTAAAAAATTAAAAATTGTGAATTAAGGTAATTTTCTTTCTGTATTCATAATCTCTGTGTTCTCATTATATTTGGCTTCAACTTCACTGGCACATCTTTAAGTGAAAGCTATTTCCCATCAGTATTGCTTAACCAAGCAAACAATTCTTGCACAGATGTTACTATATAACCATTCTATAAAATGGGAGAGAAGAAAATATTCGTAATCACAGAGTAAATTTCTGCAATTTCAAATTTTCTTTTCCATAGAAAAGCAGGTATACAGGATGTGCCAGCTGGAACTTTCAGTAAAATATCACTTTTTTTTCCTTTTTTATGTATTTTTAAATTTTTTTCTTTCTTTTTTCTCTGCTTCCAAAAGATGGCAGCAATTTTTCCCCCCACAAATATATGTTTGTAAGAATAATGTAATTTTGAAAACTTGATCACAAAGTATTACAAACTGTACTATATGCATAGCATGAATCATAACAGCCAAACTTTACATGTACGTGGAGGAAATTTCCATTTACTATTAGATAAGAGTGGAAATAACAAATTTAGGTAATTCAAATCTCTGTGTTCAGAAAACATTAGTTGTTAATTAAATGAGAACAAAGCCTTTAAATCTGTGGATTGAACAAGGTGTGATACATCTCCAAAGCTGAGAACCACATAATTAACAATTAGAATTGTGTGGTCTAAAGAAAAAAATATGGGATTAAGTGGATATTTATGAAATTCTATAGTATTAATGAAAACTTTCATTATCACAAAAGTGAAACTTCTGGGTGAAAAACAAGTACTCCAGCAACTGAGCGTTAAGAGTGCATAAGAAAGGAGGTGGGCAGCTCAACACTTACTGACTATGAACTTCTGGTGTGTAATGGACCTGAAATATTTCAGTAGAATCCTGAGAGATAGTCCAACTGACAGAATTCAGAGAGAGATAAGTAAAAATAGATGTCTTTCTATAAATCATTAATTCTTTCTGACTGTTACATAAACAGGATTAATTTACACTGGATTAAAAACAGAAAAAGGCCTTAATGACTACTTTGATTCTACAAGATGAGCTCTGCTTTCCCACAGTGACCTAGATTCAGTGGTTCCAGGAATTTATGAATTTAACCATAAAAGTGGATCAGAGTAGAATAAGGATGCAAGAAAAAAAAAAGTTCAATTGCCAATTCTGATTTTGACAAATCAGCGATACGTGGTTTGATGTATTGATAACATCCTGCCTTTTTTTCCCCATCTTCTCCCTTCTTTGCTTGTAAGTCATGATAAAAACAGTAGCAGCTGGGGTTAAATTGCTGAGTGAGAAACCTCTTTCGGATGAAAGCCTTTCCATTCCTCAGTTCATTCAAATATTAAATAATTCAGGTTTGGAATGAATTTTCCATAGGAACCAAGCCACAAAAATGTTACTTTTCTTTTTACCCTGGATGTAGTTCACTCCTGGAGATCCCCTGAGCATTTTCATCTTGTGTTTCCAACCTTCCCCTGCTCTCTTACTGTGACACTTGTGTGCGGGGTGGAATGAGGAGGAGGAGACCAAAAATGGATGTTCTTTTGGCATTGACGTTTGCAGAACAATCTCTTTGGATTAGTCAAGTTTTGTGTCTTCACTCCTCTGCTCCAAGATGGCAGACAGTCCAGGAGGACAGCCAACATCCTTTTATTCGTGCTATTCAGTGTGGTGTAAATTTCACAGGAACTGGTAAAAGAAGATGAGCTCTGTGCATCCAAGTTTGACACCCATCACATGTAGAGTAATGATGTGTAAACTGAAAATGGTCTGAGAATTGTTGCATAAGTGTTATCACAATTCAAAATCAATTGTGGAAAAATAATAATAATAATAATAATTTAAAAAAAAAAAGTCTGCTGTTATTTTATAGGAGGAAAAAAACACCACCTCAAAACTCAGCATTCGGAAGAAACAGGTAATAGTTGTATCTAATTAAAATGTACAAAGCTAGATGTAATTTTTTATAAAACTTGATTTCTGTACTGTAATTATGGTATATAGATACCCTAGGATGAGTTATGCCTTCTAAGACTTCTCAAAAGCAGAAGTCTTTTTGTTTTCAGACCAATATGGTAATTTTTTTTGTTGTTTAAGTTTTGTTCGTCATCAAGAACATCAAGTACAGGCTGATGCAAGTTCAGACCAAAGTTATGCTAGAACCAGTAATTAAATTGAAATTAAAATGAAGTAAATAAAGTAATTTTCTATTGACTCTCATTCAATTATAGTCCATATCAAAGTGACACATTTCTAGTTATATTTCAATTAAAAATGAGAATTTGACTTGATCTTCTCTGCTCTGATGACAAAAATCATGCCACCTAAGTACCACTCAAACCCACCTCAAGTTGCCTGATATAGGGCTCAATCCCTGATAAACGTGGCGATTCTGAAACCCATTTTGCTCACAAATGCCTTCAGAGATCAGTAAACAAGGTGTTTTCATGATCCTTGCCTGACGCAAATCAGACCTCTGGGTTCAGCTCTGTTTTTCAGTTTTACAAATAAAAAACATGCACAAAAGAGCCTTTCAATCCTGAGACCATCCACTGCTGCCTTATATTTAGCAAACCGATTACACTGATAACAATACTTAACTGCAGCACATTCTGCAAAACACTAGTGATGATTAACCCAGGGGTGGCACAGTGAGTGCTGAAATGAACAAATTGATGTACCTGTGCAACTGAATAAAATAAAAAACATCCCTCTGATGAAAAATTATTACCTAAGCAATCTCCAAACACTGATCAGATTGCACCATAACCCACGTTCATGTGCATCTTCTTGGCTGAATGTAAATGTTGCTTTAGTGTTTTCTTGGGTTTCTTGTTTGTTTGTTTTTCCTAACCCAAATTAACGATGATTTATTTAAGGTTGAAGATGATCCACAGTTATGCCAGGCAAATAAATTACATGTTTGTGCATAGCATAGGTGCATCACAGATGCAAAATTAATTTCTTGTTAGCTTTCTTATGAAAGTTGCATTTCAGATGAGAAGATGAATTCTTAAAAAAATCAAAACTATTAAATATCTCTTGCTAATAAGAAATATTTTTATCTTGAAGAAAGTGTTCATTTTCCAATATTTATTTCTCAGTCTGGTTGACAGTTAATCCATTGCCACCATACAAAATTTGAAGACTTTTAAAATAATCCAAGACTCTTGTAAAACTAATATATATTTAGTTTTATTATGTATTGGGAAACATTTAGAAATTTATTTCCAGCCTTCAGTCTTGGAAAGAATAAAAAAGAGGAAAAGTAGAAATTAAGAAAATATTCTCTCAGGAATGTTGGAGGAATAGTGTGAGGAAATATATTCTCAGCCTGGGGTGGCTAGGGGGAGGCATTCTTATCCATTGATTTCCTTGATTTTTCTTTCTTTTTTTTTCCTTTTTGCCAGTGTGGCTTAAAGGCTGTGTTTCTACAGATGCAGGTGATTCATCCAATTAATTTCAAGATCGTGTGTACACAATAACTTCCAAAAGGTGTGAAAACAATTATGTTCTCTGTGATGTGGGAACTTCAGTACGAGGAATTAGATTAAATCTGCAATTTTCTTTCATTTATGTGCTCAACTGCCCTTTTTTTCTGGAACAGTTTTACCTCTTATTCTGCCTTGATAAAGCAAATTGTGTGCCTGTTATTTTCAAGCATGTCCTCATAACAAGAGTCCCAGTAAACAGAGCACCCTGGAGTGTGTGCTGGAGAGCTGGCCCACTCGAGCTGTTTGCAAACTCCCTTGAGATAAATTAATGCATGATCCAGGTTACACTGGAAAGGAGGAAGGGCAAAGGTAGAGATTCCACTGCTATCAAAATGCTGAGCTTAAAAAGCACCACTTGGGCCTGCTGATGCTGTTTTCACCCCACCCCAGGGCTCGGTGTCACAGAGCACACTCCAGACACTGATCAAACACCTCAGAAGCCTTTTTTTGGAGGGGGTTGGTTTGGATTCCATTTCTTATTTTCCCCAGGAATATTCTCAGATAGAGCAAAGCTTCCCTGAATGCCTGGTAAATGAATCAAAGGAAAGAGTCTGGCCTTCCATCATGCCCTGAGGCAAGCCAATCATCAGGATGAAGGTGTTGGGTTTAGTTACTGCTCAGTATGAATCAAGGTGAAAAAAGTTCCCTTTCAAGTGCTTGGGCATGCTGTGGATTACAGTTAAAACAATCTAAGCTGCTTTTTTCCCCCTCAAAGTCAACACAAGTGTAGTTTTTACTGTTTTAATTTTTCCTTCTTCTCCTCTAACTGCAAAAATTCCAATTTTTATTTAAGCAGAGAAGAAATAGAGATATCTAATTAACAGACACACATCAGTGGGCCATCTGAAAAGAATTGCTTTTTCCCTCATCATTCTCTGTCTGAAAAAAAGGAAAAGAAAAATGGTAATCCAGATTCTTAATTCCTTAGGTGTTTTAGGGAAATTATTCTACTTATTCAGATTAAAAAATATAAATAAATAAATAAGAAAGGAAGGGTGAAAGAATATATATTTTTAACTACAGATAAACTTCCTTTTTGGTAACTGTTCTGAAAGGGTAAGGGTACTGACCATTCAAAATGACAAATAAATTCCTTTGGTCACTTCATAGTGCTGCCTACCTCTGATTAGCTGTGACCTGGTGTAGAAGGGACGGCATGAGGCTGGAAAAGGAAGGGAGGAGACAGAAGAACAGTGGTGCAGACCAAAGCACATGATAATACTTCTTGACAATTATGTATCCTTGTAGAGAAAATCTTAACTGAGCACTTCAAGATATCAGCTCTGTTTGTTGTGTCTGGGATGCTGTAAACTGAACAGGAGTCATAGTTCTGATGCAGAATTGCAGGTGTTTCATGCAAACTAATGGTGGTGCACATTGTATTTTTGCAATGGAAGTGTAAACAAACACCTTGTAGAGAAGGACCACCAATGCCAGACAATCACACCCCCTGGTATGGGTAACTTCCAGTTTTCGCATAAACCAGATAAGCTCTGGAGATTGTATAAAGGCAGAACGCCTGGCAGGTTTGTGATCTTTGACAATAAAACTGTCCAGGTGTTTTAATTTCCTTCACAGGTAGATAACTGAATTTGTTTCAAGCTTGATTTTGTGTAATTCCAACTTCTAGACGTTTTATCTTATCTCTTTATTAACAACTTTGAGAAAATCCATGTTTTCTCTAAATACTTGTAGACGATGAGTTCACACCTCAATCTTCTTTCACTGTAATACACTGAGTATCTGAAACCTCACTTGTAGGACCTTATTTTCCTGCTCAGAGCAGCTTGTATACTTAATTAGAGAGCCCTAACATTTCTACATCATTTTCTGAGTATGAATTCCAAAAACTGACATGCTCTTTTATTTGTGGCCATCCTAGAAACAAGCTTGCCTGCTAGTTTCCTCTGTAGAGTTATTTTTTGCTCCTCGGAGAATAATGAATTCTTTTATTCAGGTGTAGTTCACAGAGGTCACATACAGAAAAATATCTGTAGTAACTTGAAGCTATTTTCTGTTTCCCCCAGTGCAGTCACCTGTGCTATCACATCTCTCATGATGACCTAAATTCTGCATTTTCATAAGTGTTATCTTATTTGGGACCATTGAATCCGAGAAATCAAACAATTCTGGACCCCTTTCTGATATTCTTCATTTATCTTTAGTGCATATGTTATCCACTTAAAAGTACTAAATACATTATTTATTAATCAATTTCTCCTGCCTATGGGCAGACCTTGTGGACAGAATTGTTTGCCTCAGGGAAATGAGTAAAAGGGGTTTTCATTATTTTGGCAGTTCACATAATTCAATGATTTGAGGGCTGGAGAATTAAATTATGCCCTCTGTATTTAATGGAGGGATTTCTGCATGTGAGATACCAACTCAGTGCTGAGAAATCTGTCTGGAGTCCTGGATTCTTCAGCACTAGAAGATGTCTGATAAATAGGACAGAGTTCAAAGAAAATGAACAGAGATGATAAAAGGAGTGACACAGTATGTTTTATGATGACAAACGACTATGACTGTATTCAAATACCTGCTGTAGACAGTAATTCATAATTCTTTGTTGTGCAACTTGCATATGTGTACAGTGATTCAATGTAAATGGATGCAGCTGTGATGTGAATGGGTTGATCTATCCAGCTTCTCCCATCATAACATCCAGATGATGAACACCCACCTGAAAAAGGCAAACAAGCTGCTCACTTCCGTGCCCCTTTGGAACAGGGGATGGAGAATTCACACTATTTAAAAGTAATGAATATCAAGAGAAGACCACATATATTCCAAAATTTGAGGAGGAAAGCAGCCAGAATTGTTTAATGGAGAGTAACAAGTTAAATGATGAAACTGGAATTAGAACATATATAACCAGAGATACATGAGATCTTCAAGATAAACTTCCTTTGGTCAATAAGAGGGGCATATGCCCTTAATGATCTGCTTAAAGGTAAGATGGAGCAGGTTGTGGACAAGTCTTTGAAAGCAACAGACTGGTGAAAGCTTTGTTAGTCTAAGTGCTTTATATTAAGGCAGAATACATTACAGAGACTGAGCACTAAAGAGCGAATATACCAGACTAGAAAAAGCATTTACAATGTTCAAATTTGCTTATAGAGAGAGGAGGACTAATGTCATTCTCAAAATTTTGTGATGTGTTAAAAGTCATCATGATTTTTGGCTGATGTGGCACTAATAATGTACATAGCCAGCAATTTCCTTAGTGTTCATGCTGCTAAACAGAGATCCTTAGACTGGTCTCTAGAATGGATTTGTTTGTTCTGTATAAAAAAAACGTTCTTTATGTTGCCTCAAAGAGAGCTCAAATGTGTCCTTTAGAGTACAATGTCTCCTGTAGAGCTGGAAACATGCTGAGGTAGAGCCCTTAAAGTGTGAGCCATCTCATGTGTGTGGTGGGTAGTAGTGCAGATGGAAGGCAAACAGGTTTCTTAGCTCACCTCCTGCTGTTCTCTATTCCAGGGATGGAAATGGGATTTACTGATTCAGGGTCTTCACCTACACTGCCTCTGTGTGAACAATTATGTGAGGGATCTAAGGGAATGTCACGAAGCTGAGCTGGGGGAGGTTTAGGTTGTATATCAGGAAAAGGCTCTTCCCCCAGAGGATGGTTGGGCACTGAACGGGCTCCCAGGGAATGGTCACAGCACCAGCCTGACAGAGTTCAAGAAACATTTGGACAATGCTCTCAGACACAGGTTCTCCTGCCTGTGAAGGGGCAGGAGTTGGATTTGATGATCCCTGTAAGGCCCTTCCAACTCAAGGTATTCTATCATTCTAAGTGATAGAATTACTAATTCTGAGTACTCACAGAAGGTTATACTAATGAGTCTGCTTTTCATGGTGTTTCATTAAAGCAGAACTTCACCTAGAGTGAAGGTTTCAGTGACTTGTGCACTGCTCAGCTTTTCCCATTCACAGTGCTTGCTATAAAGAGACAGAAAACCTTGTGGGCTATTTGTCAGCAACAGGAATTGGACTATCAAAGACTCTCCTAGTTTCAGCCACACACAAATCTGCCGTTTGAAATGCCCAGATTGAAGCCTCAAACAAGGGAACAAGCAGTGTTTCATGACAATGACTGGGCACTGTCGGTATCTTTGCTGTAAACAATCTGTTGAGACAGCCACAGGAACCGTTTCCCTTCCAAGCCATCCCTGCTGCTGAGCCCAGCCATCTGCAGCATTTTTGGCACGTGCTATCTGCTAGAATTTGGATGAGATTAATTCCATTAGGGACACTCTTGAAAGCACAATTAAGAATTTTTTTCTTCTGTTGCTGCTTTCATCTCTTTTCTTTCCATAATTTCATTTTTATTCCCTTCCATTCCTCTGGTAATCCTTTTCCACTTTTAATTTGTTCTTTGACTTTAATTAGTCTCTCTTTAAGCCTGCAAGCCTGTCTAATTTTCTTTCCTAGGGCTTGGAAGTCTCATCATGCTCACACAGCTCCGGTGACATGAACTGGGTGTCACCAGAGTGTTGTACAGGGTCCCAATTTCAGAGGAAGTACCCTGGGAAGACACTTTTCTGCAAGCCCTAGAGATCTGCTAAAGCACTACCTCCCCACTAAGCAGTGCAGACAGTTAAAATCACTTTGTTTCAGGGTGGGTGGGAACATCCAAAAGATGAGGGTGTGAATGTGTGCATAAAAGACTATCTCAGGAGATGCCAATTTGGACTGTCTGTATTTGGTCTCCAAAAATGTTTTATTTTCAACTCACATAGGCAGTGTTTTATCTTTTCATTAAAAACATAGAAGCAAACCAGTTATTTCAGGGGTCCAAAAGGTGGACTCACAAGTGTTTATAAATTTTAAAAATTAATTTCATGAGCTTTGGCAAAGTAAGAGCTGTGAGACTGATGAATGTAGTTCTTCAGCTTACACTGACTACAGTTACAAGAGGAGCTGTTGTGTAGTTTCTTTCCTTGTAATCTCCTTGAAGTGCTAATGTCATTCTGTAATTCTTGTCCAATTTCACATGACCTAAATAAAGGAGTCCTAGCTGAAATTCAAATTTTCTCTGAGATCCTGTGATTCCTTTACTAGCTTGATTGCTCTGTCAGATTCTGTGATTCCTTCAGTTACTTTACTAGCCCATTACCTGCATGACAGCTTGTTGTGTTACACTGAACTTTTCCCCACTGAAAATCTGGAGTGTCTTTTCAGAAATGTCTCTTTAGATGCTTGCAAAATGTGTACTGTTGTTTCAGATTTTTATTCAGAATGTTCAAAACCAAACCCAAGCATTGTCAAATACTTAGTTGGTTCAAAACCAGCAGCTGCTTAAGTTATCCAGAATGCCTGGAAGACTACAAAATCCCCCCTTCTCTAATTTTTTTCTGGACTTTCTTATATAAAAATGATGTTCTCAATTTGATTCAAAAATAGTCATTGGAGGTTTTCTTCACAATGAATAATCGTACTTGGGCTGCTGGTGACATGGTCATTTGATCATCCATTACACACTGTTCCTGGGCTTCATGAGGTCTCCATATATTTGTAGACATGCTCTTGAAACACATTATTTGCCTCCTGGGATTACAGGAAAAAAAAGAACAATCTATTACAATAACCAAGCAGCCCACCATGAGCTCTAGAAACAGGGTTCTTGGGTCTTTCTTCCACTTACAGCAGTTTCAGTTGATTTCCCAAAGTAAAAAAAAACAAAAAAGTGAAATTGCAACATAATCTCTCTCTCAGTGCTCATTCTGTTTACTAGTCTGTTCCTATAAAAGTGGAAGTCAAAAGACCCACTTTTCAAATCTTTCCCAAGATACTTAGAAGTTATTAAATGCCTGACATAATGAGGAGTGCATCACATAAGCTTCCTCTTTTTTTTCCTTTTTGTCCCCCAGGTAACATGCTTAAAATGACAATTGGCTCTGATATTTGAGGATGAGGAAGGGGTTAAAGAAAAAGTAAAAAAAAAAAAGATATAAAACAAACAATCCAAGCAGTTTGTATGGGAAACATTAACAGAGATCAACAACTAAGAATAGAGAACAATAGTGAAAACAGACACACGGGAAAAGAATGAGAAAACAGAAAACTAGGAATAGATGAGTAAATGAATGATAAGGGAGTAAAGGGATAGAAGAAAAATGCAGCAATTTGTACTTCAAAAAGTACAAATTGGATTCAGATGGTGTCTTTCCACAGCAATTATCCTACAAGGTGCTAATACTCCATGGTCATGCCCCAACACCTGCTGCACGTACTGGTGGCCAAAATGCACACAGAGGTCATGTAAGGAAATCATTCTCCTGCCTCTGTGACTTCTTATCCCATGTTTCTCACTGGAGTAGGAGGCTGGAGAGGCATCATCACATTCAAGACAATCATGGGTTGATGTTTTCTGCCAGGTAACAAGCCATAGGACAAGAGAAAATGGCCTCAAGTTGTGCCAGGGGAGGTTAAGTTAGATGAGAAATATTTCTTCAGTGAAAGGATGCTCAGGCATTGCAACAGGTCAGTGATGGCTTCACCATCTCTGGAAGCATTAAAAGAACTTGTGCATGTGGAGGTTGGGGACACGGTTTTGTGGTGGTCCTGTCAATGCTGAGTTAATGGCTGAGCTTGGTGATCTGAGAGGTCTTTTCAAACTTTAACTTTTCTATGATTCTGTGGTTCTACATCTGAACAGCCCCTTTTTGCTCTCCTCAGCTGTGTATAAGGCTAAATCTGAGATTAATATAAATTTATGGGGTGCTAGGCAAAGCGATGCTCCTTGTGTGTGATGTTCTGACAACGATCCAGAGCAGAGAGGAGTCTGTAGGCCCCAGCCTCAGCAATATGTAACACCCTGAGAAATCAGTGGGAGGCACAGCATTTATCAGACTCTTCTGTGTTCTTCGAAGAACTAGATTCCTCTACACACAAAAATGTTCAGTGGAGTAATGAATCACAGTGATGGTAGAGGGATATCTTCTCTGGTACCAGGAAATAAAAATCTGTTTACCCCCAATCTGGGAAAAAAATGACAAGATATGAAACAAATATATGTGTATTTCTATTTTTTTTCTCTTATTCTTTGTGGCCCAGCTCTTACCTTTGCTCTCACTCCCCAGCTTTTACTGCTTATAACAATATAAGCAAGCTGCTACTTCACTATAATAAATTTTGAACAAGTGGCAACAGGAGGAAAAATCAAAAAAAAATGCCACTGACTATAAACAGATTTAAACACACATATCCCTGAAACATGCTCATGTAAGGTTTATTTAGTGTAAAGTAACATGCATTTTCACTCTTTAAGGAAAATAGTTGTTTGTGCCAATGTGTTATTCAAAGAATTTATAGAAAGCTGTGCAAAACCCAGTGAGATAAGCACTTGTGCTGACAGTGACAACATACTTAAAGAATAGGATTACTTGATTGAAAGCTTTTATTCCTCAATTTAATTTATCGAAAAATAGCAGTGGATCAAATTGGTTAGCGAAGCTGTGTTTTATGTTTCTAAAGCACCACACTGGACATACTGGATGAGTTTTTGTATCATAAGCAATACTTAAAGCAGTCTTGTATGTTTGGATACTTTAGGGTGGTGCAATTCAAATACATTTTCAAGCTTGTGAAGAAGATACATTTCTTATTGGCTATAAGTAGGAAAAATGAGGCAATTGAAATTTTTGTTCCAAGAAATTGTTGATTGTTCCCTTTCTGACTCTGAGCATCACAAATGAAGCTGGTAAAAATTATGGGCAGTGTTATTTACAGTGTTGGAATGCTTGGGAATATCTTTAACACCACTGATTTTAATTTAGTCACAACAAAAAGCAGGATGTGGATTGGGAACAGATGAGATATGTTGTAGTAGACATGATTGCTCAGGAAATGACCTAGATAGATACAATATCAGTTTGTACTCTGATGAAAGTTTCTGAGAGAATAAAGTATCCCAGGCTTGCAAAGTTCAGTGCCATAGACAAATACCACGAATAATTCTTTTCAGGTTTAGTGCATAACAAGCTGCTAAAAAAAACATTAAAATGTTGGTGATAGAGCTACTTGTCTCTGAGTACTAATTCCTTCCACCCACTTTTATCTCTTCTTTTCATGCAGGCTCTCCCTTTAAGTATATGGTAGAGTTTATGAGAGAAGTAGGAAATGTAAAATACCACCTGCTTATGTTAGTAAATGGTGTAGAACCCACAGTATCTTTCAATATTCTTTTTATTTTTCCCATAAACTTACTGTAAGTGTATTTCCTGCCAATAAAATATTTTACCATGGCAATGTGGAAGGGCTTAGATTTGCAATCTGTTGTAAAAGGGTTTTTCTATTCCCATATTATTTTATTTTATTTATACATCTACTTTATTTCTCTATTTATAATAATCTCAGGATGTTTAAAACATGATGAATTTCTAACAGTGGTACAGTATTAAAAAGATACTTTTCTTCAGAACCCTCTCTAGCTAAAATAACAAACAAATACATATTTGTTTACTTAGTGGAAAACCAAGATAGGATGGTCCTTATTTGTTCTGTCAGTGTCTCATGTGTCATATCTGTTCAGCTCAGTGATTACTGTCAGTATTGTGGCATTTAAAAGAAGACCTGAAGAGAGGTGATTACTGTCAGTATTGTGGCATTTAAAAGAAGACCTGAAGAGAGAGGAAATGCAATTTGTGTTCTGTGCTGCCTCACGCATCACAAAGAAAACTGGCAGTTTGACCTTAGCAGTAGAGCAGAAAGAATACAGCTCTTTTTTTGTACACTGAGAGTTCCAGCCAAATGAATGCATCTTAATGGGGAAGTCAGTCACTCACTCCAGAGTAGGTGGGGAGGGAAACAGGGAAATACTGTGCAGTTGGAGAAAAAAAAAAATCTGTGTTTGTTCCTGACTCTCGTTTTGAAATTACCATAGAATGCCTTGACCCCTGTTTTCTGCCCTACTCACTGAAATATTTGAATTAAAGTGGTTAAAGCCCAAAGTGTGTGGTTAAGTGGGATGCAGTAGAGAGAGGAAAAGATGAAGGAATTGCCCCTGTAATTTCTGTAGATTTGGAGAGAAGCATCAAAGAGTATTGACAGCTAACATTATAACACAGTTTATAAGAGAATTGAAAAGGCAATGAACCTCAAGAGTGTTTTGTGTTTGACACATTATGGAAGAGAACAGCTAATAGGATTAATATTTCTGGGCTACAGGAGAGTTTCTAAAGTTTAAAACCTAAGCCTTTGGTTAAGCAATTACAGTGGATTGATCACAGCCAACATCTAACAGCAATTATGGTGGATTGATCTAGCTACTTGCTCACTCCCCAGTCCCACAGAAAAGAAAGAAAGAAAATAAAAGTGAAAACTAAATAAAAGAGAGAAAGAGAGAGAAAGAAAGAGAGGAAGAGAGGAAGGAAGGGAGGGAGGGAGGGAGGGAGGGAGGAAGGAAGGAAGGAAGGAAGGAAGGAAGGAAGGAAGGAAGGAAGGAAGAAAGAAAGAAAGAAAGAAAGAAAGAAAGAAAGAAAGAAAGAAAGAAAGAAAGAAAAAGAAAGAAAGAAAGAAAGAAAGAAAGAAAGAAAGGAAGAAAGAAAGAAAGAAAGAAAGAAAGAAAGAAAGAAAGAAAGAAAGAGAAAGAAAGAAAGAAAGAGGGACTTATGGCTTGAGATAAGTGTTTAACAGCTGTATCAAAAGCTGTGAGTGCAAGCAAATTAAAGAATTCATTTACTAATTCCCACCGCAGGTAGATTTTTAGCCAATTGCTGAAAAACAGGGCCTCAGCTCACATAATGGCTGCTCAGGAATATAAATGCCATAACCATGAATGATTCTTCTCTTCCTGCTTTTCTTGAGCTATTATTCCTGAGTATGATATCATATGATATGAATATCTCTCTGATCAGTTCAGATCAGTTGTCTCAGCTGTGTATCCCCACAAATTCTTGACTATTCTTGCTAGAGACAGAGTGAGTAAAAAGAAAAGGCCTTGATGTGGTGCACCATAGTTCAGCAATGACCAAAATATTGGGGCATTATCCACACTGGTCAACTCACAGAATCAAAACCTGACACCAAATGGGCTGCTGTGAAGAAAATTAACTTCAACACAGCCACCTCCAGTGCAGCAATTTATAGCATGGAAAGGAGTGAAGGAAATGTGGGGCTTTTTTGTAATTTGTATCTATAACATCATTGTATTAACTATACATTGGTACTGACATGCTCTTCTGTTTTGTTGAAATGTTGCTGGAGGTCACAAACCCTGTGTGCACTAGAATTATATTCCTTCTCCTTTTTCCTTGTTTATAATTTGACTTGACAGAATTACCAGTTTTTTATATGTTTCCTCGCCTTTTTTTTTTATAGAAACATGGTAGTTTGAAACTGACTGCTGTTGGCATGGAGGTATTTGTGCTGTACACCTTACATATGTATGGTTTCCCTGAAGGCCATCTGGAATATTCACTGTCCAGCTGTGTTTCTGGGGAGCACCACCAGTGTTCGTTGGTGTGAACACTGAATCCAGCTGAGTCTTTTGGTCAGATAATTACATAGCGCTTCAATTTTTTTTTCCCGCACAGGAGGAAGTGCACAGTACTTTTGCTGCAGCTGAAATGAGGATAGAATATTTATAGCAGAATTAAATCATTACTGTCAAGTGGTGGGTCAGCATCCTCAAAATTTTTTTGCCATTTCTAAAGTACTTATAGTTCCAAGGAGACTTAAATCAGTTAGATTCTGTTCCTAGAAGGAATCTCTCCAAGCCCATAGTGGCCAGTATTGCAGTCATCCTCCACAGCAGGTCTTTAATTTCAGTTTCTCCATACAAAGCAGCATTTCCTGGTCAGTCTGGGAGGCCAAGCTGCTTCTGAAGACCAGGGCTGTTCAATTCAGCTGTTCTACTATAGCTGAGAAAGTCTGAGTCAGCATCAACCATGTGCAGGAACCAGACACAAGGCAGCTGGGCCAGTGGAATGGGTCAGCAGCATTCCCCCTGCAGTGTTGGTGCCACGTGGGACAGATACCAAATAGAAGTGCTGTTGCTCTCATCATCTCTGTCACACTATATGCAGTATGCATTGTCCAAGTGGTTTTTTTTAAAGGCCTGGTCATTTCTTGACCTGTCAGCATTTTTGGCAAATTCTTAGATCAGCTCAGTGGCAGGGAATGGTGATTCAGAACCCCAGTAGTCAGTACTGAAGAATGCAGTGAACACGACTGACAGTTATTAAAGGCAGATGAGGTTTTGTCCCTCTTTCTTTCAGTTAAAATAATTTGATAGACATAAATATCGCAAAATACATATATATATATAAACCAAACCCTGTTTTCTTCCCTATTTCCCTCTTCTTATGAAGCGTTTAAGACTGTAGGTTTTGAGTGTGTATTTGTCTGTTGTTTCCCATCAGCATCTTGGTCCATACTTATTTATGAAAAATACATATATGTTTGTTAGTTTTTGGGCATTGAAAAGACACAGAAAGTCCAAGTGAAGTCCTGTCTAGCAGTCCCTAGACAGCTATAAACCTTTGCTTGGTTTTTAATTTTCAGTTTTTCAAATCTTAATTGTGACTGATTAATAATCTCATCACTTACTTATAAATAAAAAGACATTTAAATCACATCGTGTGTAGAAATTATATCACTGGTATTGGAGCAGCTGATGCATATGCTGGTTGAATTGAGAAAGATGTTGCAAACATAATTCATGAGTAAATGTAGATATCTTTCTGGTCTAAGCTTCCCAGTCCTCTGACACTGTAACTTGGCACCACATTGTTTTGATTACCTGATGGCAAAACTTGCATTGGAAGACAGAATATTAACCTTTTCTGTGGTTTACATACTTTGTCCTACTTTGTGGTCTAGTGTCCAGCTCTCTGCTCCTGTTTCTCATACATAAAATGAGACCAGAGGTATTTGCCTTCCTTTGTATGTAAGAAGATTTCTGAACTTCAAATGCAAAATACCTTTTTAAAGCTGTTAAGTGATGCATCTTTGCAGATGCTTCAGCCACAAGATGTTGTTATGTGCAGCATAGTTCTGTAACTGATACCAGGTGACAATTTCTTTGAACTCTATCCAGCAATGCCATGTCAATAATCAAACTAAGATATATGTGATAAACACTAAGACAAATTCTGTAAAGATGATACAGCTAGGCATAATGGCTCAAGGTAAGAGAATCGACAATACATTCTGGTAAATTAAACAATCAGTGAAATCAGCATGTATCTCTCCAAACATAAGTTTGAATACAATGCACAGGTTTAGATGAGATATTGGGAAGATATTCCTGGCAGTGAGGGTGAGGAGGCCAGACACAGGGTGCCCAGAGAAGCTGTGGCTGCACCATCCCTGGAAGTGTCTAAGGCCAGGCTGAACGGGGCTTGGAGCAACTTGGTATAGTGGAAGGTGTCCCTGCCGATGGCAGGGGGCAGAACTTCAAGGTCTCTTTCAATCTAAACTATTCTATGATTCCATAATACTTGTTACAACTACTGGATTGTTGAGTAGATGTGGAGGCACAACCAGCTCCTTATTTTCCATGTTTTGGGCAGGATCCATTATTGTTCCTCTTCCCTGAGACTTGCTCACAAACAAAAACTACAGAAGACAAATAATAGTTTGTTTCAAACCTTGATGGATTTAAATGTGACACATCTCTTCAGGCTTTCAAGACTCAGGCAGATCTGGGATTTGCCAGAAAGAAGCATTCAATTCAATTCTGTGGGGAGAAATTTGGATACTAAAGCTAACTAATGCAGATAACATTCTGAATCTAGATGTCTAGGCTCTCTAAAGATCATGGATTGAGGAGGACAGTATTAGACACTCAATGCTTTTTATTGTTTGAGAGAAACCTGTATGAGTAAGCAACTGCGATGTAAAGCGGTCAGAGGGTAGGTAGGAATAACCATAATTCAACTGTGGGCAAGGGGGATTGAAGTAATTGAGGTCAAGAGTTTTTGAAAATTATAAATTGTAGTATTCGGTAGCAGTTCCTATTATTGCAAAATTTAACAGTCTTTCCTCTTATTTATATAAGATGAATCTGATAGAATACTTCAAATTTGTTTCGAATACATCTTTCCCCTATTAAAACCATCCATAGCTGTGGTGAAAAGAATGGCCTAGGTTAAGCTGAAAATATATAGTGCACTAATCAGTGTGGTGTGTATCTTCCTCTGACCTTAATCCACTCAGGATATCAGATTTTTCAGTCTCTAGCCTAAAGAGCTCTTTTCTTTTAGCTCCTGCAGACTGATGAATTTAACTTTGGAGTTCCCTAACACAGTAGCCTTCAACATGCCCAGAGGCTCAGATTCTGGTTACATTCCACTTTTATTAAAGCAAGTTAGATTTATGACTTTTTTATTTTCAGCAAGGCAAACAGTAAGCACTGGCTGCAATCGTCTTTTCATCCATTTTGAAAGGGAAAAAATTTAGCTTCCACACATGTCAAAACTGGGAAACAGTTATCGAGACAGTCTTAATTTTGTTTGCAGAAAGTAGCTTAGATTTTTGCAGATATTTCACAAAATGTATGTGTCTGCAAATAGCTTTAAGGATCTCTTAAGAAAGAAGCAACATCACAAAATACATCTCTGCAAGGAATATTTTTAATCTTAGAGTAGCTCGGTTTTCCAGAAATGCAGGATTGAAAGCACTGACAGCCTGCAAGACTTTGCTTTGCTTGCATTCAGGCAGACAGTTCTTACCCGGCAGTTACTTGATATTCATAGTTTCACTGAAGCAAGTTAAGTCAACAGTTTCAAAATGGTATCACCATATTTAGAGAGTTTGGTGAACGATGAGTCAGTGCTTTGTGGAGCAGACATGTCTTCTGACATCGATATCACTTTGTCTGCCGTGCTTCTCACTTTCCCTTGCACTTGTTCCTGATTGATCTCTTGCTCTGCACCACTTGATTCATCACGGTCAGTGATCCACAGGCATGAAAAATTCATCCCGAGACAACAAATACTTTGTAGCTTATGATATTTCTTTCCCTTGGGTTTCAGGACAATTAATTCCTCCAGAGAGCAGAAAACTTAGGGATAATAACAATTCTGGTGTTTCTGTGGTGAGAGCAAGCACAATTGTGTGTCTCCATTCTCTCACACAAGGATAAAGATAGTGTTTTACAAAGATGAATTATCTAAATAATGAAAAAGTAATTCATCTGAGTGGGCATGCAAAGGAATTTATTTCTGCCTTGATGCTAAGTACTGCTTAATATTACGTACTAAATTTCCAGAAAGTTGTATAGATCTATATCAGCTACAATTTTCCTTTTTTGTAAGGAGAGTTCCCTTTTTAAACTACTTATCTTACTTAGATAAATAAATTACAGTGTGTCTTGGTGTTGCTGTACTTTTATGTGAAATTTTGTCTCTCACAAGCATAACAGCCTTGTAAAGTGTACTTCTCTCTAAATGTGCAGTTGGCATCAGCTTTTTCACCACAGCTTCTAACTAAAAGAATTGGGATAGTATTCTGCCTCTAGATGCCATGGAAAATCTGAAATGAAAACTGTGAAATCAGCCATTATTAGGTCCAAAAGATAAATATAGAGCTCTTAAGTCACAGGCCAAAGTCTTATCCCTGAGATGACCATTCCTCTTTTAGAATGAGAGTCAAATTTGCACATCATCAGACCTAGAAAATGTGATATTTGATAAATGCTGTCTGATGCCTTTTATGTTTTATTCCTGTAAGACAAAGTGGCATCTGAAACAATCAAAGAGACAAATGAAGTGAGAACTTTGCATAAGAGACAGATGATATGTAATTTAAACTATCTAGTGGTTGACTACAGTAATTGAGTTGAACAAATTACTTTCCTTCACAAGCAGTGGAGTTGTCTTGTGCAATATTTGGAAATAACTTGTGCACTTGTGATGGAGCTGGGCATGAGGTGCATAACTGAGGTGAGGGGGCCCAAATAATGCACTTGCATGTGCCCAAGCTTTCATTACCTCACCCTTTTGCTTGTGTTTCTCTCTGTCTCCATATATTCAAGTTAAACAGATACATCTAGTCAATTTCTTTTTTGTATTTTGCAAAAAATAGGGATTATGTCTTTACATTTCAAATGCTATGTCATATCACAATGCCTGTGCCACTGTAATATAGCATAGTTCTTCCTATGTTCTTTTGCCTCATACTACATCCCCAATACTTCCTGAGAACTGACATAAGTCTGATGAGAATAATTTCTTGGAAAACAATCTTTACAGTTGCTTTGTGTGTGTTCAGGGGTGCAGCAGCTGCTTTAGTGAACACTGCAGGTCAATTCCAGTCATCCCTGACTAGTGCTGTGGTTGTAACGAGCTGTATTCCATTAAAATTTCAAAAGACTGTGCAGTAACATATTTAGATGTAACTGGATAATTCTTCAGGTGACAAGATTCCCAAAAGCAGAATGACGTCATGTCACTCTCTTATACGTGGTACTCTCCATGAAAGGAGTATCCTCAGCCATACCATTAAAATGGGTCATATAGATTGAGGTTCCTATCTGATGACCTGTATTGGAAAGTCTGCCTGTATGTGAAGATACTCTTTCTCTTTGAGTTCTATTTCTGTCAGATCATTATTTGATTGAGTCAATTAATTTGCACACTGTTTTTCATGCACCCCAAGCCATGATTTGTCCTCTTAGCTGCCAGGGCTCTCTGCTGGCTCTTGCTGAACCTGTTTTTTCACCAACAGTCCAAGTTCCCTTTGGCCAGGGCTGCTACCTGGCCACTCCTCCCCAGGTTTATGCTTGTGTCCAGAATTACTCTGTCCAAGATGCAGAATATGGCATTTGCTTTTGTTGAATTCCACAGCAGTGATGTCTGCACAAAGCTCCTGTCTGTGTAGATCCCTCTGCAAGGGTCCTCATCCCTTAAGAAAGCCAGCCAAGAGGGATCTTCTTACCATGTCAAGAATTTAGTTTCTATTGCTTCTCTAAACCCCCTCTTATAAGTCAATCATAAAACCTAAATGGATTAGAGTAGCAGTTTGCCGAATATCTTGCTCCACATCAGCTATTGGTCAAATCACAGGGATTTCCATGACTTTTTTCTATATTTCTGGTCAACTATATCAGAACATTCAGTGCATAGCAAGACTTCAAGAGTAAACAAGGGAAAGCCAAAGCCCTCTAGAATGAAAGCATCATTGGGGAAAACATCAGCATTTCTTCTTGACCCTTGTCACTAAATCAAGCTACTTAGCAAAAAACATACCTGGAATGAGATCAGGTATTCAACAGCTTCCATATATGGCTTTCCAGAAGGCTCCAAAGAAGAGAAATGCAAACCACCTAGCTAGATTCAAAGCAGATGAAGCCTCTCCCAAATCCCATTTAACAGTACATCGATATGGCTACAAAACTCGTGGAGAATATTACAGTTAACAAGGTCTCTTTATGAGAGAAATTACTACTGTCAAGTGTCTAGAAATGTATAAAAATAAGCTAAAGCCCAATTTCTGTTAAATATTCTACTTTTCAAAAACTGATGGGCAGTTGCTCCTAAACCAGCCCTTTGCAAAAATCAATTCAATAATTGCAAAATGTGTAAAAACACACTATTCGCCTGCCTTCTCATTATCCACTGGAGGATAACAGATTTTCAAAGGAAGATAAAAAGAAACAAATTCTGGGGGTAATTTTATTGAACAATAATCTAAGGAACCAACAATATAGCATTCTGTTTTAAAAAAAGAGTTGAAAAGGTGATTCTCCTCTTCTGAGTATTTTGAGTGAGTGGCTGGATCAGTCTGACTGAGTGTTTTGTTGATTTTCCTTCCGTGTAAGGACGTGGTCCTCCAAAGCCTGCTGAAGATAGTGACAAAATTTATGTTGACTTCATTGTGCTGTGAACAGAGGTGTAATGCTGACCCTCTCTGTATTTAACTGCACCAGAAGTTTTACTGCATATTTATATACATAACTACCCTTAATATTCTCTCAGTTCTCAGTGTTTTTTGCCATGCAGTGATAAATACACAACAGAAATTTTCCAGGATTTTGCTACCATCCTTGCTAAACTGACATAAGATAGGAGTTGAGTTTCAGTTTTATGTGAAAAGCAGTGTTCTTCAAAATACTAATTTCTCTTTCCTTTTTGGTTGCACAAAAATGTTGAAGAATCTCAGGTTGTTATAAGCACTTGGAAACAATAAGACTAAAATTTCTCCAGTTTGAGAACACAGAAATGCAACAAAATGCCAATTCAATCACTGAGAATTAATTTTGACATCTTATGTGAAGGAAGGCCACTTAATACTTTCAAAAAGTTTTAGCTTCAGGTACAGAAATCTTCTACTTAGAGAAGGACTGATCTCTATCTTAGTATGCACACATCAAACAAACTTCTCGCTTGTAATATTTAGAGGGTGAGGAGGACAGAGCAATTCCTACATTCCATGTATGCAAGATCTTGTTTTTGGTTTTAGGTACAGAAATAATCAGTTCACTTGAAGGAAGCACTTAAGGGTACAGTTGTACAGTTACTGTCTTGGGGGAAAGAGATGATCCTTGTCCAATGCCTAAATCACTGGCTGACCTTGTATCAGAGAAAAAGCCCTGGAAAGCCATTTCAATTCTTAGCATAACCAAGGACAGCAATTCCATGTAGAAAAAGAAATTAAATAGGGATTTAAACAATATGACAATGGATAAATTAAATTAAATTCTAATATCTGCTTTTTTTTTAACATTTCTATAAACCAACAAGCCTCATGTGTTCAAAAGAGCAATTAAAGAGCTCAGCTACAGGATAATTTAATGACCTTCCACATTGAGAGGTTATTTAATATTAATTTTTTTTCTCCTTCATTTCAATATACAGATTTATTTAATGGAGAATAGGGCTATTTACCAAAGTGTTGGGCAAAAGTCTCTAGCAGCATATAATGAGAATAGATCATATATCATATCATCTATTTAATTCTGATTTTGGCATTCAACTATTTATCACACAATAATAAAAAGTTAAACCACACTAAGTATTTAAAAGAATAAAATACCTAGATTATTTAGAGGAAACCAAACATACTCTTGTTCTTAAAGGTCTGGTGTTTTTTGTATGAACATACCCTTCTAAATACTTGCATAAAAAAAAAAAAAAAGGAGAGGCAGAGGGAGGAAAGACTGGATTAAATGGCAGCAGTAAGGAATAACACATGGAGGACTCACTCCCATTTCTATTCCAGGTACATCTCCATGTACTTATTTGCAATATTTAGTGACTGACCCCTGTACTTTTCATGCATAGGTAAGCCAAGTAAAGCCAGAGAAAGAAAGGAACTAATGTACTTAAGCTGTCTGCCAGCAAGAAGCAACTTCTCACAGTTCTCCTGAATCCTAATCTATTCCTCCCTGTACAGAACTGTCCTTTGGAAGACAGTTTCAAGTGACTTGATTCTGACAAAAAGAATGTGCAAAGTTAGAATGCAAACACCTGAAGAATCGGATTTATTGGGGAATATCAAGACTGTCCTAGATGAAAAGACTTAGGTTGAGTAAATTTTAAGCATTTCATTCCCTGAATGTTCCTTGAGTGGCTCTTCAGTGTACACAGACTGTAAATTATGCCTCTGACCCATTTGAGGTAATGGAGATTCATAAAAACGAAGACTCTCAAGAGGCATTTTTCTCAAGCAGAAACAGTACCTACTGTTGAATCCTCCCCTTGAGAGGTCCGAATCAAAGAACTTGAAATCAGATGAAAAATTCCTTTATTTTCAAGGGACTGTTTAAAAGAGCACTGCAGCACTGCTATGTTGTTCTTACGCATTTTCAGTGTTGACAAAGTATGGCTTATAAAACCCTTCCTGAACAGCCTCTTTGCTTAGGTAGCCTGAGTTTATGAATCATCAAAGGACCTAGAAGAGGGTAAATTTCAGATCCAGTTACTTCAGAGAAGGTCCAGAAAAAGATGTTTTAACAGATACCTTACAAGAGAAACTGAATTGAAAAATCTTCAGATGTTGGGAGTGGATGCTTCTCCACTGAAGTGAGATATGGATTGGAGAGTTATAATTTGGCGTGCAGCAAAAGTGACATTCAGGCTTAAATTCTCTGAAAATCAAGGTGATGACTCCAGTTTAAGTTTATATTCAAAGATTACTTTGTGGAAAAAAAAAAATGTATGAGCGCTCAAGCTCTTTTAGAACCTTTCTCTCCATAGGAAAACATATTCCTGCACAGCTTGTAAATATATTGAGAATTAATAATCAGGCCAAAAACTCAAAAAAGCCAACAACTAAAGTAATAAATAATTTATGGCACTTTTGATCTGATGCTCAATATAATAAATGGAGGATTCCGTAGACTTTAATGAATATGGAGCAGATCCTATGTTAGTGAAGGGCTTCAGACAGGGAAACTGCCATTTAAAATGATGGGATTAGTGAAACCTTCTTTGTTAGATCAGCTCAGCATCTAAACTGAGAAAAAATGGAGCTCTGGGTTTAAATGAAATGATAGTTGTGCAAGTGCATATGGCAGAAAGCAAAAAGGTACTTCCTGTAATGTACTCAACACAATAAATGGAAATAAAATCAAGCAAGATAAACTTCAGCTTTGCTGGATGATAACCTCTTTTACAGAATATTTTATAGTGGAGTGTTTGACAGCTGATTTTTACATGAAAACTTTGTGTCGCAAGGTAAGGGATATATTAGCTAATCAAAGCTATATTTAATAACCAATTATCAACAGAATGGAATCATTTTTTACTAATGAAACGGTCAGTGATAGGTATTACTGCGCTCTCAGGACCAGCCTGTCTTTCTTAAAAATGAATCTGTTCTTTGTGAGTCAGGAGCAATCATTATTTTCAGCTGATTTCAAGCCTCTGTTGGAGAGAGAGCGCTTTTAACACTCCATAGAGATTTCGCAGAAGAAAATACTTTAATTAACAAAAAACCTACAGCTAAACTGAAACTTTACATTAATTGACAGTGAGTAACCCTTGAAACAGAGGAAAAACAGTAATTTCCTTTCTTATGATTTACTCAGGCTTTTCTTCCTAGTCAAAGATGCTGTGGTCGCATTCTCGTCCTTTGATTCAAAGGTTTTTCAGAGAAGCAAATGACTCCTGTAAAAATCAAGAATTTGCTAATTGTCTTTCCACAATGCATTATCTTTTTTATTTTAATAGTGTAGCAGAAGCTCAGACTCACTGTAAAACTTGGATTTTTCATTAGAGACTTGAAACCTTTTTTTTTTTTTTGCTTTGTTTTTTAGGTGCAAAAGAGGGTGATATTGCACTTCCCTCTTGTTATTTTATCTTCTCATTGATAATTTAGCATTTGCTGACAGGAATGCATTATCTTCTGGCACGAGTAAGTGGCACAGAGCTCATTAACCTAGCGACTGGTATCTGGGACCTTTTGGCCCAGACCATAACTGTGGACAGCTGTAAGCTTCTGGTGCCTCAAAGCAGCTCTGCAGATCGTTTTCTTTTGCTGCTGAAGACTTCAGTGACGTGCTTTCAGTGAGCACATCTATTGAAACAGTGTCTGAGCAGCATCTGTTGTCTTCAGGTGCCTAAATTATTTATATGTCTTTTTAATTGCACTTTTTTTAAAAAAATGTCTTATCTTTACATGTGATGTGACATGCACAAGTGAATGTCTTTAACTGGCAACATTTAAATGTGGTTTTCACTCAACCAGAGTAATTATTTCTCCAAATTCATTTTCAGCTATACCCTTTGTAACTGCAAATCAATTGCAACAGGAATCCTCACGATATTTGTTAAAGGGACACATCTACAAGACTCTGGAGCAATACTGCATGATTTGTAATCAGTTGTCCATAAAATGAGTATGATAAATGCCATCATTTTGAGCAGTATTCTGATCTTTAATTCTGCTGTCATATTTTCCAAGCAGAATAATGACATGAATTCATAATTTTAAATGTATCCTGGATAGGAAATACAGATCCACATATCTGCTATCATATCCAAAAACTGCAGACAAATCTTCAGGAACTGAGGTTGTCTCAGCCAATAGGTTTGTTGCTAGATGATCATAAAACCACAGAAACATAGAAGCAGAGAATGACCTGCGTTGACAGGGATCTTAAAGATCATCCAGGTACAACTCCCTTGCCTTGGGCAGGGACACCTTCCACTCGAGCAGGGTGGTCTCTTTGGATATACTTCTTGCAATGATGATTCTTAATATATACTGACAAAAATAATAATTAAAAAAATGCTACTCACTTACTTGTGGGAGAGAAAGCAAAATGAATGTATGAAAATTTGTTTGTTGGTTTTACAGCTCTCAAGAGAAATGTGCTGTTTATCTTCATAGTAGACTTTTAGGAAGGAAGTAGAAAAAATCATACAATAGTCTTTAAGTGACCATTTAAGTCTCACGTACACTAAATAGCAAATATATATATTTATTTAAAATACAACGTATCATACAAATTTTCTTCACAGACTTATTTTTGAAAGACATGGACATGGTTAAAATTGTATGATACTGCAAACATGTCAAAATCTCCCTGTTTTGAGTCATTTAACCTCTCATCCTCATAACCAGCGATTTCTTTGTATTCCAGAAACTGGCCTTTTTTAGGTAAATTGTGATGGTTTTAGCTATCTTGTGATGTGTATGGAGGTATTTGCTCACATTTTCAAGTCTTGGCCACTAAAACTCTCCAATTATCCTCAGCTTGTGAAGCTCAGTGGGACTGAAGATTTTGCTTCTTTGATGTTGCATAGCTTGCCTTGTAATAAAAATGGTCATGGAGTTTCTAATAGCATTGCACTTTGCAACAATCAGATCAAAACCTAGAAGGAGCAAGCAGCAATAATTTTTTGTAAAATTGCTGCTCTGTAGTATCATGAATCTTTCACACTATTTTCTTCCTTCTGAAGTATTCTGAAGGAGCATCACTAACCCAGACTAATAAAGTGCTTAGACAGGGACAGACTACAATTACACAGCGAGGAACACCTGGGCAGAAAATGTGAAGTAAATCAGCTTAGAGAGAGTAGCGTTCTTTGCTGAGCACAGAAGGAATGTGTCTGCTTTGTTCACTCAGAAAGGGGAAATTCACCCATTCATGAGGAAGAGGAAGGAAAGGAATCTCAGCTGTGTGCAACACATTGTGCAGGGCAGATATTCCCAAGCCCAGACCCTGACTCGACTGATCAATCAGCCAACAACATTGTCTTGCAACCCTTCCCAAATAGATCTTTAAGAACAGTAACCATCATATGTGCTGGTGTGCATTTAGACTCCATAACTCTTATTTCTTCATTTACTTCTTGAACTTCACTCTTTATGCTGTGAGAACTTCAGAGTGGCATATTTTCAGCTTGGGCACTTATCCAAGACACATACCATCTATCTTTGCATTTGCTGAGCTTCTAATACACAGGGAAAGCATTCCCTGTGTTTGATTGTGAATTGCTTTGTTTTCCAGCTTAGCCTTCTCCAAGTGTGGCTCACCACGTTCACTGTAATTCAGATAGCCCCGGGGTCTAATCACATTGATAGTACACACAATAAAACTGACACTCAGACAAATGCTGATCCATCAAACACAGCATTGCCAATGATTCTATGTATGCCAATCAATTGGATCAATGTGAAATGGTTCTATATATCTTTTTTTTTTAAATTTTCCGCTGACTGATGTGCTGCATCACGAGAGAGCAATAATGAAGGGTAAAATGAATTGTCATTGACATATGTCATCTTGTATTGTTATTTTAAATACTGAGGATATTAGTCAAAAGACATGCCATGTTGTCACATATTTTGTCATTCATTTATCACTGATGATCTCAAAGGCAAATTTGAAATTGGAACATAATTTTCACTATGAGGTTTATTGCCACAAGATCTTGCACATGTACTCTGATACATAAAACTCAGGGATTTCTGATGAATGATACAATATTGTTTGCATTAAAAATAAGTTATTTCCTCATGGTTTCCATGTGAAATACAGATTATTTCTTGGAATTCTCTCTGTTATCCTATTTTGGGATAGTAGGGTTCTTCAAGAAGAATACAGGATTATTGGCCTTCAGTTCTAAAACTCTAGTTAAGAGCAGTCATCTGACAGTTTTAGAGTCATCTAACGCCTTTCCTGGACAGCATTTTTTTTTAATAAAGAAGGATCATATAAAGAATATGCACATATTCACATATGCAAAATCATGAAATCGTCTGGCAGTGAAAAATGTGTATTTCACTATACTGTTCATGAAGCCCACTGGAAAGCTATTCCTGGCATCCAGATGAACACAATCCCAATTTTGTTCTGCATGTAATGTGATTCACCTACCTCACAGCATTAAAAGATTCCCATATGTTCCTTGAATTCTCAGAAAACACTGGTCCAGCCATTCTTTTGAAATTATAAAGTGCTGGAATGTATTGAACAGGTAAATCACAACACTGCAGAGATCTGTGTACTCTGAAGTGTATTTCCTATTAATATTACATCACCCCTCCAAGTTCACTGCCTGATCAGGTGGCTAATATACCAGTAATATGTCTGTATTCTTCTTTACCTATGAATTTGTACATCATGGTATCCAGCATTTCTGAAGGTGTTTTACCATGAAAATTATTATGCACGTGTGAAATATTAGTCGTATAAACATCCACGTTGCTATTACTTTAGAAATAACAACAAAATAACATGTAGAGATATAATTTCTTAATTCAGCGAGTTCTTTGTTTTGAAATGTGTTTCAGTGTTGAAGTGAGCATGAATAAACTGAAGTAGGAAAAGCAATCACTCTCAGGATCACGCACCTATCTTCCATAAATGCTTCAAGAGGCATAGTGCTATTAAATCTGAGGATGCCAAGTATTCTTTCTGAAATTATATCTTTTTACTTAATTCATAAGTTACACTGAGTAAAATGACATAATTTAGTAATGGGAGCTAAGAAAAGGTTTATTCACAAAATTAATGTACATTGCCTCAATGGAAAATGAAAAAAAAAAAATTTAAATACAAATTTGCCCTAGAAGGCTGCATTATGATCTTCACTGTAAATGTCTTCAAATCTTCCCCAGTCCAGTATTTAATACTTGAGAATTATGACCTTAAAATAAAAAGTCTGTTATGATCTTTTCTCAGTGATTCAAAACAGTCTTGTAAATTTTCTTGTGGGATGCATTCTCCTCAATTTAGAACAGATACTCCAAAACACAAAAACACACAGTCAACTATAACCATATGTTTGAATCCTACTGGAAAACATTCTTAAATATATGCTTAAATGCTTTCATAAATGAATTATTTAGGAGTTTTGCTGAATAATCTCTATGCCAAAGATTCTTAGTAGGATTAGGTCTTTCCAACATCCAGAACTAGTCAAAAATTCAGTCAGTTTTAAATTTGCACCACAGGTTTATGCCAAAGTTGCTTAAATCTTATGACTAGAGGACAACTCCGTCAATTGTTTCAGCAAGTATGAGAGAGACAAATACCTAAAATGTGTTTTTTCCCCAAAGTTTCAGTTTTAAGTTGACAGCTTTTAACTCGTTTTTTCCATTAAGGTTCTCTCAGTTTTAACAGTTTTTGTCCTTTTCATCTTAAACACTTCCATTAGTGCTGGCATCAGCTGTATCTCTATTTTGCAGAAGATAATTTGATAGAGTTTAAAAGCTGTCTCATTTCACTTCTATTAACTCTACAGCCTCCATCATAGCATAGGACCTATAATTCTTTTAAATCCACAGTGGTGGTGGCATATATATAATACATACGTGTACACTTCCTTCATTGGTTTCTTTGGAGTTTTGGGGTTTTTTTGTTTGTTTCTCCTTTTCCAATTTCCTCTGACAATAAAAAGCCTCTCTAAAGATAAATATCCACGTGGTATTTACAGCAAATTGCTGCTTGGTCAAGTCTTCCAAAATAGCCTAAATAATAGAGAAGGTATAAAAAGTAGATAAAAGAGGAAAAAGCAAAAGGGAGAATTTAAGGCTAAGCATAATAAGCAGTGGTTATATTCCAGCAGCTGTTTTTCTGTTGTACTCAGGTTATTTCTTGGGCTGACATTATAAGAATATTTAAAATGTTAAGAATTGAAATCAATGGGACACATGGCTTTTTGCACAGGATTTTACCTATGTGCAAGTCATTTAACTTTAAACACGCAAAACATAGCTGTTAATAGCTATTCTAATCTAAAGGCTTTATGCCCGGTGAACTGGGTAGAAATTCCAGGATAGGATTTAGCAATTGTGGAATAATGTAACTATGGCATCTTTATTTTTTGTGACAATTATAAAGATTGTTGTCAATTATTTTTAATATATTTTTATATATGTCACTGCAACAGCAGTCTCCTACAAGTTTGAAAGAATCTCTTCTGCCCATGTGTCCTGTATTATAAACTCACCAGAGATTTCCAGAACAACACTTAGTTGTTGGTGAATAAACCAAAAGGTTGGAGCACCTCTGTCATGGAGAGAAGCTGAGAGACTGGGGCTCTTTGTTGGGCTACACTATGTGTGTTATAGAAAAGCAGGCCTGGAAGGCCCAGAGCTGAGCCTCTTCCCTAGGCCCGGAGGTGACCAGGAAGCACATCCAGGTCATCAGGGATGGACATGGGTAAAAAGGATCATGGGTTTGTGTCCTTCTGCACCTGTTGTGTGAGAGTATTGTAGGTTGTGACCTCATAGGGTATTGTTTATCTTTCCTGTTTATATGATGGCACATCCTGTGTGTGGGATGGTATAAAGGGAATTTTCACTGCCTAGTAGTAGGGAGTAGCCATTAGGCAGTAGCCATTAGGTAGTGGCCATAGGGCAGTGGCCATAGCAGTAGTCATAGGAGTAGTCTTAGCAAGCAGTGATAGAGTGATCTGTAGTAATCTTAGTCGCTGTCTGTATAATAAAGAACTCCATACAATATCACAATCTAATCTGAGAAGTCTGATGCCCCAGCATTGATTACTGCAGTTCTTCAGCCTCAAGAGTTGAAGGCTCTGGGGAAAACTTTTTGAGCCATGTACTTAAAACAGATTTATAGTAAAGATGGAGAGAGAATTTTGACTGAGCCTGAAGCAATGAGGACTAACTGTTTGCAACAGGAACAGTTATTTCAGAGCAGTACCTTCAAATAATTTTTTTATGGTGAAAGTGCTGAGGCCCTGGCACAGGGTGCCCAAAGAAGCTGTGGCTGTCCCATCCCTGGAAGTGTCCAAGGCCTGGTTGGACAGGACTTGGAGCACCCTGGGATAGTGGAAGCTGTCCCTGGCAGTGGCAGAGTCTGGAACTGATTGAACTTTAAGGTTCTTTCCAATCCAAACCATTTTATGATGCTGTGATTCTATGAAACTTAATGGTGCATGAGTTGTGAACTCACAACTGCCACTGTTTATAGCAATTACTACCGTGAAACATCACTCAAAGAAAATAAATCATTTTGACTTAGAGGCCTGTATTATTAACTACTAGCAAGCCACTCTGGCAACTCCTGTCATTTCAGATTTAAAAAAATGTCCCTTATTCTTTGGTTGTTGAC
>VZTZ01007939.1:99252-136806 GCA_013400955.1 Drymodes brunneopygia | reverse complement strand
TCTTAGTCGCTGTCTGTATAATAAAGAACTCCATACAATATCACAATCTAATCTGAGAAGTCTGATGCCCCAGCATTGATTACTGCAGTTCTTCAGCCTCAAGAGTTGAAGGCTCTGGGGAAAACTTTTTGAGCCATGTACTTAAAACAGATTTATAGTAAAGATGGAGAGAGAATTTTGACTGAGCCTGAAGCAATGAGGACTAACTGTTTGCAACAGGAACAGTTATTTCAGAGCAGTACCTTCAAATAATTTTTTTATGGTGAAAGTGCTGAGGCCCTGGCACAGGGTGCCCAAAGAAGCTGTGGCTGTCCCATCCCTGGAAGTGTCCAAGGCCTGGTTGGACAGGACTTGGAGCACCCTGGGATAGTGGAAGCTGTCCCTGGCAGTGGCAGAGTCTGGAACTGATTGAACTTTAAGGTTCTTTCCAATCCAAACCATTTTATGATGCTGTGATTCTATGAAACTTAATGGTGCATGAGTTGTGAACTCACAACTGCCACTGTTTATAGCAATTACTACCGTGAAACATCACTCAAAGAAAATAAATCATTTTGACTTAGAGGCCTGTATTATTAACTACTAGCAAGCCACTCTGGCAACTCCTGTCATTTCAGATTTAAAAAAATGTCCCTTATTCTTTGGTTGTTGACATATGCAGCTATATTTGTGCCACAATAATGGCCATTAAAACAAAGCAGAATTGCAGACAACTCACCTAGATTGTGCCTGGGACTGAAATAAAAGTGGTATGTCACTTTTCAAGGCCTGTAAAGTACTAAAAATATGTCTACTTTAAATGAAGTATATGAAACTTTATATGAAACATAGTTGTCTTGAATCATTTTTAATTAGTTCCATGAAGGACTTATGAAGTAAGACTTCAGAGCCTCTCTAGTATGAACAAATGGCAGTCTGTGGACCATGCAGAGGATATTTCATGTAAGCAAATGATATTTGAATGTCAGATTTGCATCCTTGTATACTGCATGAAATTTTGGGGTTAAATCATATATTTCACCCAAAAGTCTGTAAATATTCCAAATATAAGAATCTATAAATTGATCTAATTCACCATATTGCCCGGTTATATATTATAAATCACAGTAATCCATATATTTCCCATATAAATACTGCCAGAAGCAAAAGTGTTAATTTTAAACTTTCCCAGTTAATCAGGAAAAAATGTAACATGCTCCTACTTGATCTATCTTGAAATGTAATTTCATAATCTTTGACTTTTTCCTAATATTTTTCCTCAAACCCTGTCTTTCTTTATCAAGAAATATAATAAGTAAATGAAACTGATTACATGTGATAGACATACTGCCTTCTAAACAGAAAAAAGGTTGCGTCATACAAATTCTAATGGATTTCTGGTTCAGTGTAAAATTTGTATGTTCTACAGAATCCTAAAGGGAGACGTGCTTGTTTACCTGAGGTGCCTCAAAAAGCCTACTTCAATATTGCATTTAGGGACACAGCACAGACTTTTGTAGTAGTTCTGGCACTAAAGAAAGACAGGTTTGTGTTTTTTAAGTTGCCCACAAATAGATTTTCATTCTGTCCCTCTGATCCAACCTGAACACCATACATTGCTGAGGTTGAGAGATAGTGGATCAAATAGGGCATTATGGCAGTGTAGAAATAAATGGTCTGTAGCTTTGGAATTATATTCATGTACATGTGTGTGTGTTTCTATTTCTATGTTCATGTGTGTCTCTACGAGCAATTATGTGCATGATTGTGTATATAAGCATCATTTTTCACCCTGTGGTTAACATTTCAGTATGAAATGCAAAACTGGGCAGGTAAACCCATGATTTATTGCTGGATGATGCCACTAGCTGCTTATTCAGTAATCATCATTGCACGCAGTGCAAATTCAACCACAAGATTAATGCTAAAGAAAAACTTCAGATAACTAATGGGATGCTTAGTTTTGTCTGCATTTCTCAAATGTACCAAAAAAATAGACAAAAGACAAATAGCAGTTTTCTTTGAGTTACTTATATGCGATGTTCTTCTCACATTATCATTTTAGCAATAGTTATTTCAAAAGTAGTTAAAATAAGTGATATTTTCTCATTTGATGCTGGGAGAAACTCAAGCCCTTGGTGCCCAAAGTACCATGATAACTTCTAGGAAGTATGGAATTGTGGTAAGCGGTGAGAAATCAGAGTTGTCTCCTGATAGAAGTCCTCCTCTTGTATCTAGATAAGTGTTTTATGTGTCTTGAGCTTTAAATTAGTAAAATTGGGAAAAAAATAGCTCTTCTGAAGAATTGTGAGATAGTATTAATTCCTAGGTAGGTAGTTGAAATTCAGCTCCTCACTGGTGTCCAGGATGCGGTTCCTTTGTGACTTCTCCAAGGCATTAAAGAAATCATAAGTAATGTTCACACAAGAGAATGTTGTTGAAATGAGAGAAAACTGTGATGACACCATCAAATAAAATGAGTTACAAAATTCTGAACTAAATTTTGTCCATATAAGAAGCTTGGATAGACTTCTGAGCAATTAGTTTGGGTAAAGGTGAGGATCAGTGCACGATTAGTGGTTTAATGTTTTTGCAACCCCCAAGTCAGTGCACTCTCAGTGTAAGTTTCTTATAATGAGAGACATGAAGTTTATTAGCTGAGCTCAATCTGTAAATTGTTTCTTCCCAGAAATGGCCCAGCCATTGATGCTGGACCAGGTGGTGATTCTCAGTTTTTGGCAGTGCTCTGAGCTTCAGGGTGTTGCTGTAATGTTTGTTGTGCTCAGATGGCTCATGCAACTAAATTCTAAATGTTGGGTGTAAGCTGCTGCACCTGCTCTAAAGGTGAAGTTGCCTACTGCAGATCCTCCAGTCAAAACCTGGCAGCTGCAGGCAACTGTGACATTTGGGATGTTCATTCTGTCTAACGTGGGCACAAACATCTGCCTTAGCAGACATCTGCACCCGAGCTGCTGAAATAAATATGCACTCTGGGGCTGTGGGTATGACCATATGACCACTTTAAACTGGCTTCAGCGAACATCAGAGAGAGACCAGAAGACGGAAAACAAAGTTGAAAGTCATTCAGCTCTAAGACTGAACACAGATGTCTACATGTAGGCAAAGCCTAGAGCTGCAGAGTCTCTGCCTTCTTCTATAAACATGAATTTCAGTGTTACTATCAATATATTAAAAGGAAAAAAAGGGGCCATAAAAACCTCATAAAACTAAACTGACTTACCCACTGAAATATCTGCATTTGTATGTAATTGATTCATAATATCACACTACATCACAACATCTTTGAACTTTTGACTGTTTTGTGCAAACAGACCTCAAAAATCATTGGAGATATCCCCCCTTACCAAGCCAAATGTCAGGTTTAAACTGCTATGCTGGACATATTTAACTGTACTGAGTAGAAGGCTTGGCTGATATTGCTGTTATTTGTGCCTGGTAAATTAGACTCAAGCTGTAATTTAAAAAACAGATAGGGTAGCAGCAGAGATGCACCCACCTAAAAGAAATAAATCCCCAGCTGTAGTTTGGAATATCTTTACTTCAACATTTCAATGGCCTAAAAGTCTTAATGAAAGTGTTTAGTCAGGTCCTTCTCAGCTCCGCAAAACTCAGGAGTTTTATCATCAATGCCAAGGAGCGCAGAATCAGAACTTCCCTTTGAGAGAAATAATTTCAAAATTCCTAGTGGCTATTGTTGGCCCTGCTGTTTATTAAGGAAACATGCCTTTGCTTGCTACCCCTAAATGATTTTCTATCTGACTAATAGCAGCTTCAGCGTTTTAGAAAAAAATTACTGTGGATGATAACAGGGAAGTGTGTAGGTCTATTAGGAAGGAAAATCCTGGAGGTAAAGGTGACAGCTTTACAGCACCAGCCCCTGCCTTATTTACAGTAACTCATTTTGTATCTAGTGTTTCATATTGGTGGAGCCAAGGGCTGGCACTGTTTGTTATTTACGCCAACCCCATGAGGGGGATGGTGGTATCTGAGGGGGCAGAAAATAGGTCTGTTGATTAGAACAGTAAATTAGGGGAAGGCAGAAAGACAGAGGAGAATAACTGGGTTCCACAGACATGCATAAACATTTCATGTTTTTTGCTACTTGTTACTTGGCTTCCCTGTAAACCATGCACCAGAAGTCTTTAAAGTAATAATAAAGCTTCCCTCCCCATCCCACTCCCTGGGTTATTTATCTCTTTGGTTTGTCAGGCCTTCTGTTTGCCTGACCTTTGCTATGGTTAAAAAACAAGGAGTTGTTTAGCTCAGAGTGTTGAAACTGCCAAGGAGGCAAAACTGTCCTTTGCACAGCTGCATAAGCACTTGTTTTTGACCTAGGTGAAAAGGAAGCCCATATGTGGGAGGTAAATTTATCTTTGCCTTCTATCACACTGGATTTAGCCCTTAAAAAAATGCCCCGAGGGACCACTGGTCTCCACGCACCAGTTCAGAGACCATCGTAGAGCAGTCTTTCTGAGCTGTAAGTTCTCAGGGCATTTTACAAAGTTCTGCTTTCTTTCATGATATATTTTATCTATACTATTTCAGCTGTGCCAACATATTAACCATTTACCAAGATGACAAACAAGTCTTGTAACATAATTAGTTTCTTAAAAAGTTTTGTTTCTCAAAATATTTATTTCATATATAAATATTTTAAAAGTCCCAAGTGTATTGCACAGATTTCACTATTTATTTTTTAAATATACAGTTTTATAATAGTGTCTCTAAAAATCTAAATATCTGAATCTCTCCAGAATAGTTTCTGGTTTGGTTTGATTTGATTTTCAACCATGTATCTTTCTGTTAATTCAAAATTACAATAGGAGACTTCACTGAGGATTTTTAAAAATTGCAAATTAGCAGATTATACCCAATTTTGGCAATTCTCATGAGCATAATTTTGTCTTTAAACACACAAATAGCCTCACTGCCTTTAAAGTAAAGCAAGTAATCCAGTTTTGACTTCAAAAGTGTATATGATTAGAGGTAGCAATGAACATGCATTATGAAATTTTTCATTTTGATATACTGATGTTAACTAGAATTTTGTTTAATTCACCACTACTATTTGTTCTTTTTGCGTTACGTCTGCTTTCTTGACTTTTTGTGTCTGATTTACAGACATCTTTGATGACTTTAAAAGCACTTAAAGATCCTAAATGAATTTATTTTTCCAATGCTATATCAGAATAAGGAGAAAACTTTTCGCAAATGTTTTTGAAAAGGTAAATTTGTCTCACAGAAAATAAGGCAAATTCACATGCACAGCCACTGGTGGTGTGAGCAGTCTCCTCAGCTCCTACAGGGTCAGGCATGTGATTAATTACATCACTGATGATAAACTGGAATGTGAAACCATTTTGTTGGTATTTCTTTTACTTTTCTTTTTTGCCCCCAGAAAATACTGTCACATCTCTCTCTCTCTCTCTCTCTCTGTATCTATTTATCTATCTGTATACATGCTTATATGTGTTTATTCTCTCATTATTAGAAAACTACTGACAAAAAAATGAAATTTACCGAATGAAATAACCTAGCTGAGAATAAACACCTCTCAAATACCACTGATGCTCTTGCTCTGGTTTGGTCATTAAGTGAAATCAGTCAATTTGGAACTGGCAACAAATAATTTGAACATGACATATATTCTATATTTGCATGGGTTTCACCTATGTACAGACTTGAAGATCCTGTATAATTGTAATTCTTCTTTTATGTCTTGGCTAAAGGCATTAGATGAGTTCTAGATCTGAGTGTTTATAAAATTTTATTTCTTTGCAAAAACCAGATATTTTTCATTAAAAATAATCAGGAGTAGATTTTTAAAATTATTTTTAAAAAAATAAAAATAGAAATTTTTGTTTAGTATTTCTTTTTTCTTTTCCTCTTTATAAAATCATCAAAATTTTGAGGCATGAAATTATATATGAACCACAGGAAAGTTACAGGTAATAAATGTATTCACTTGCAAAATGTAAAGGAAAATAACCATAATTATATGTAGATATAAGAGAAATTTCAGCCTAACAGTAAGGTTTGCCAGTTATTTCAGAGGAGTCACAGTTTCACTCATTATGGTTACATTTGGAAGATATTTAAATGCTCCTGCTGAAGGACATTACGGAAAGAACATGGCACAAGTAAAAATTTACATGAAATGCCAGCTAATATCAATGGAAAGGCTTCCAATAATTTCTGTGTATCTTGGTTTATGTCCATCAAAAGTTTTATATAAGGACCTCTCTAAGGAAGAGGTTCCAAGCCTGATCATGAATGCCATGTAAAACTGAAGAGAATCTGTAGTGAAAGACATACTGTAGAAGAAAAAATATATATTTTTACAAGAAAATGGACAGAGATTATTCAGTCTGTGCTTATGTGACTGCTGCAGAATATAGAATCAGAAACAGAGAGAAATGCAAAAAGCACATTGTTCAATGTATTGGATTTGGACAGATACTGGCACTAAAATACTGTTCAGGTTACGGGATGTAATGACCTCATAGTTGGATATTAGAAATCAGGCTTAATATCCAGATCTTTTTTGCTTACTTCCTTTTGATTGAGTGACTTTATTTCCCGGTTATAAACACTTGCCATTCAGCCAAAGACTTTGCTGACTAAAACACTGATGACAGATGAGTCATTCTGTCACATCTATATCACTGTACCTTTGAAAAAGACCTGATTCTCCCCTTTTCTGGTAACTGAGCTGAGTCATTTCTGAATCAGCACAGCACAATGTCATCACACTGTTAGCAGGCAGAGCTTCACTTACTATCATCTTACTCACTGAGCCCTTAAAAATCCTCCTAAATCCTTTTTTTAATATACATAAGGAAACATTTCTAGTTATTATAACTTAAAGATGTGTGGGTTTTTTTGTGTTTAAGGTAGTCATAAGCTTATCAAGGTCTTAGAAAAAATTCTTTATGGTTTTCTTCTGCCAAATCGTGATTTTTAACACCAAGACAAAATTTCAGTGTTAAAATTACTGTAGAGATTGGGAAAACATAAATCCTAGTCCTACAATGGAGCAGATGAAGTAAATCTCCTGACTCTGGGGCAAAATTATTTTTGTTAAGGAGACCTGATAATAAAACAAGTTTCCACAGAAAGTAGAAAAATCCAGAAATGGCTACATATATCCATCTTTTATTGCCATTTATGAATAAGAAGTTAATTTTGATTATAAGGATTTTTTTTAAGTTCAAAAATGTTTTTTATTTATATATCTCACCCCAATATATTGTGTTCCAAATTAAGTTTCAGAAATACTGAGAAGAATTTTGCCTCCAGTGTAAATTTCAAGACTTGTGTAAGTACATTGTGCTTGTTTGGGGGAGAGTGGAAGAGCGGAAAGTTTTGGAAGGTTGTTTCAGTTTGCTTTGGTCAGTCAGTTGTTTGGTTGGGGTTTTTTGCTTGCTGCTGGTTTTTCATGGAAAGGTCTAGGGTCACCAAATAGGGCTTCTGTCAGCCATCAAGTGAAGGTGATACATAGCACCATAAACCCCTGAGACAGCTGGTTCACACCAGAATAAATGACAAGTACACCAAGGGCAGAGAGTGCATTATGAAATACACGAAAGTAAGTTTACCCCAGCAGAATGAAAGACTGAAACTCAGCCTATTCCGGGGCCTAAGTGTTCCTGGGTCATGAGTCATCTCCTTCCTGCTGTAGGAAAAAAGCCCCCACATTGTCAAGCCTTTCCATGTTGATGTTATTGAGGCTTCAATATTTCTTATTCACACTGAGGGTACAAGCCTGAATAGGCTAATGTAGGTTTTCTCTGTGAAAATACAATCAGCCCTCTAGAACTTTTGTATGTGTTTTGCAGCTTTCTGACCTTTTCAGTGGCGCAGTAATGCTGTAATAAATCACCTCTTTTAGAGCCTGAAGTGGTACCATTCACCCCCAAACATGTCTGGCAACGGTGCCTGCTGTCAATATATCACCATAATATAGCGTGTACATGTGTCAAGCAATATGAATGTGCTTTTGGCAGGTGTCAACTTCCAGTCAAGTTTTTACTGGGAGAGAAGGAAGAGGATGAGAGGCCCCATTTCACTTTTTCATCCATGCATCTTGTAGTCCTGTCTTGTGCAAAATGCTTGATCTAATGCCTCCTGCCTCCTTTCATCCACATAATTTCATGTTGAAGGGTTTGGTTAAGTCTGTTCTTAAAAATTTCATGGTTCTACTGATTTGATTTTAGATGGACAGTTAAGGAATGAATTCACAGCCAAATCTTACCCTGCAATCCCATAAATCTCAGAGCTTCCTGTCCATATTGCTGTTGTCTTGCTTTTCTTGCAGGTTTGGAAAATGAAGCAGAAAAGATGTTGGTGATAATCAAAGGATAGAGAGCTGGTAGCAGAGGCAAAAGCTCAAAACTCCTCTCCCTCCAGATTCACACACTCAGATAAACCTTCTTCAGGACTTTGGCAATGACTACTACATAGAGTTAAAGTAACAAAAAGCATAAGAGTACTGTCCTCTGAAATGGCTCATTATTTCTCATTGGTTTGTCTCCAAATTACCTGTTGTTTTATAGATCTGGAAACACTCTTCTTCCCAATTAACTTCAGCCTCTGAAGTATTTAGATACTAAGATCCTTTCCACATTCTTAAAATGTTAAAGCCACTCTTCAGGACTGTAGGATGTCTATTCCAGGTTGTCTAAAACTTCAGGGCCAGGTTGGATGGGATTTTGAGAAACCTGATCTAGTGGGAATTGTCCCTGCCCATGACAGGGGTTTGGTCTTTGAGGTCTCTTTAAGTCCAAATTTTTCCCTGATTGTTTGAAGATTGTTACCTTTGTGATTTTCATTTTTCCCTGCATAACCATATTCTAAGTTACAACACAGAACTTCTTTTCCATCCAGAAGACCTAATTTTCCTCATTACCAGGCTTTCTCAATGGTTTGATTTGCTTTTTGGAGAAGAGTTCATAATTACCAGACTTTTAGATTTGCGCACGTTCGTGTGTGGATGCAGGGGGAGTAAACTGAGGAGCCTCCCTAATTCAGGAGCTTCAGCCTTCCCTAATCTTACAGAAATGCTTTAATTACAGTAGCAAAGACATTAAGAACTCGTGCTGGTGTAAGAGTTAATGTGGCAGGTTTGACTTTGTTGTGAAGTGTTGCCTAATTAGCTGCGAGAGAAAACATGCGAGATATGACAAGGAAAATAACATGTTGAGTGCAAAGTCACCTCAGTAGTGAGGAACACTTTTCCACTCATATAGTGCAAATGATGTGGTATTTAGCTCCACTGAGATAAATAACTCCACTAAGATAAATATAAATTGTTGAGGACAGCATTCTGGGAATAATCAAATGTTTTTGAAGAATTGAAATATTTATTGGGATTTTAACAGTATTCTGGTGTAAGCTTTCTAGATTTAGGTGTGTCTTCAGAAATGTTTCCTTCTTTGTTAGCCTACTTCCTTTAAACATTATTTTAGCACCATGAATATTAATTGAAAAAATGTGTTGGATATAAAAAGAAAGGATGAATTTCTGAGAAAAATACAATATTTTAGATTTTGATTACCTTTTCATTGAAAGGAAAAACCATCATATTAAGCTCTCTTAATAATCAGAAATGAAAAAATGTCACAAAAGCAATGACTAATTATCTATAAACCATATAATTTATAGTAGAACGATAAATATATGTAATTTATTATAAAATATAAAATAGTAGTGTTAGTAAATCAGTTTCATACTTCAAAAATGTTGATGCTATCAATCCAAACCAGTAAATTTGCCTTTATTTGGTTCAGTTTCCTGTCCCAAATGTCATCTAAACCAATTTTCTCTCAGTGAAACACTTTAATTTCAATGGAAGTTATATCATCAGCAGGAAACAAGATCATAACTTTAATCAACAACACTCATCACTCTCTCCAACTGCCTTGAAAGGAGGCTCGAACCAGGTGGGGGTCAGTATCTTCTGCCAGGTAACAGGAAGACATGGCCTGAAATTGTGCCAGAGAAGGCTTAGATGGGATATTAGGAAAAATGTATTTACTGAAAGGGTTGCAAAGGGTGCACAGGGTGCCCAGGGCAGTAATGGAGTCCTCATCCCAGAGATTTAAAAACTGTGGGGATGTGGCACTTGGGGACATTGGTCAGTAGTGGCCTGGTCATTCCTGGCTGGGGGAATGGTTCTAATCAATGGCTTTGGAGGTCCTTTCTAACCTAAATGATTCTTTGGTTCTGTAAAGTTTCAAAAAGACATCTGAACGTTTGAGAGAGGCACAAAAGGTTATAGTTCAGATCACCATGGACAGATAAGCATCTAAAACTTGTTTAGTCAAAGGGAATAAATTGCCAGCAGTGTCTGTGAATCTGGATGGTATCCTCTATTCACTATAACCTGGCATGGATAAGAAAAGAATGAATAAAAACCTCATGTCTGTTTTAACCCTGAATAACATTTCTACAAGGATTTAAATGGAAGAGCTATATCTTCCTCTTTGATGTGTCATCAGTTTTCCAGACCATAGGTTTGATGTACAGAAAAGTTGGTACAACATCAGAGAACAGCAGCTGCTCTCGCCCACTCACAAGAAAATACAGCTGCTGTCACTGCCAGTTCCTCACTGCTTGATATATGGGGTGTAATTTCACGTGGAAGGTACCACAGGAGCTAACCACTAGTTTATGCTAGGAAACCTGCAAACCACCTCAATTTGCCGCTGCCTGAAACAGCAGCAAACCAAGCTTGAGCATCTCAAGTTATCATTACAGAGAAACATGTCAGCAGTTAAAAAAAGAGAAAGGGAGAGAAATAAATGTGGTTGCTGAGACGTTTTTTTCCCATTGAATGAAATGGCTTTATCCTTTTTTGAAAGTGTCTTTCTCAGTGAAGTAATGATACTTGAGCAAGCCACGGCCCACTAGTATGAAGAAATACCTTATATTTCTCTTGTTTACTGTATTTCCTTTGTAAAAATGAGATTTATCCATTGACTTTAATTGAATGGTGTCTATCTGCAATGGTTCAAGATAAGCTCTATTCTTCTCTGAAATAATATGTGAAAATTGAGTCTTCCTAGCTTTCTTTAATGTATTCTGTTTTTAAAATCACATTATCCTGGAGCCTGCTTTAAAACCTATTTATATCATTATATTTTGAATTGCTCACTAATGGTAGTCTTAAGCTGCCATCGGATTTTCTAACTGAAGAACAGTAGAAGACACATTAAGTTTTCTCTCTGATTTTAACTTGATGGAAGCAACACAGTGGGAAAATGCACTAATGGTAGCATTTACCAGCAGTAATTTCTGTTTATTAAGGCATCTTGTCAAGTCACATAAGCTAAGCAGGGTAGGGAATGTTCAGTATTTTTGTGGGAGAATTTTTGGGAAGGGATCAGGGATACACTAAGGAGGAAATGGCTTGTAAGTGGTAGCAATCTACCTTATCATTATAGTTAATTTGTATCACATTATGATGATGTCTCTTATGTGGGCAATAAATGCAGCTCATCTACTTCCTTGTTTCTTTAAACACTAAATGGAATTTTTAACACGAATTTTACAATGCAGTGTGTTCTGCCTTCTGACACTGCACCAGGACCTGAGCCTGGATGTAGATATTAATGGCAGCCACAAGTTTCCAGTACAGCAATTTTTCACTAGAACGTGCTGATTCAGAAGACATAGAACTTTTCTGCCATGAGAGCACTTTTCCTGAATGGCATTTTCCTACAAGTTTCTCATGCCTAGGATGAATTTTTTGCACAATTTCTCTGCTCATCCTGCAGTCCATACTGGAAAACTGCAACCAGTGCCTAGAATCCGTCTTTGTTCCACAAAGAATACCCTGAAGGAAAATAGTGAGATCTCATATTTTTACATCTAGTGATTATAGGAAAGAGCAGGGTGAGAACTGCTCTGATTAGTGATTTTTACTTATTCATTCAAGATCAGTTCCAAAACAAAAATTTTTTTCCTACCTTTTCTTTCCACTCACCTTCTTCCTAATTCTTTATTTTCACTCTTAGTGAACACATTGCCTCAGCATATAGATTTTTGCATCAAGTCCTTTGTTTCATTCTGATGGAAGATGAGTAATTATAAAACTGAATATATTCCATAAAAAGCATCTGCCTTGCTCTGGTACCGCTAACTCCACCTAAACATGTTTTGATTACAGTCTGCTCTTACTTTACAGTGGTAAGGGTTACAGTGGATGAGGAAGAGTTCCCTGTTCCTGCTCCAGCTGCCCTAATTTGATTTTTTTTCTGTTTAAAATTGATATGAGGTTTCATGTGTTTAACTTTCATTCTAATAATATGGATTTAATTTAAAAGACTATTCTTTTTTGATGCCTGATATTGTTTTCTGTGGACTTCAGCTTCTACAAAACACCCATTAATTTAACAAAAAAAAAAGTATAAAAGACAATGCTGTACCACCATCCCAGCTTATGCAGGAGATTGTATTACAGAAAGCTTCTGTATTTTTCTAGTACACCAGAATATGTTTAACACAGAAATAAAATTCCGCTTGCCTTCATTTCAGAGTCAATGCTCAATAAATAAAACATTATAACACCTAAAAATTTAATAATTGCAGCTCACAGATCTTGCAGCATTCAGTCTTGAAACAAGTGGTGAGGCTTTTGGCCAATTCCTTAAAGGGTATGACAACGTAAAAATGGCTGTATTGGGCCACAACAAAGGTGTCTTTAGTCTGATCTCCTGTCAGTGCATGTATGTAATGGTGTTTGGGGAAGAACAAAATAAAAGGCGTTAAAACTTCTGCTTAGAAATCCCCACATCCTCTGTCAGTATGAAGATAAGAGTGCATTTTTGCGGGGTGAGATCTTTGAGTTTACTGCAACCAATTCAGAAAAAATCTAAGTTTTTAATCTAGCTGTAGACTTTACCATTTACTGTATCAGGGGGCAATCATACAAATAACTATAATCTATGTGCAAAAACATACCTTACTGCAAAATAATTTCCCAGTTATCTCTAGGTGCCTCCCCTGTACTCTTTACATTTCATGAAGTACAGTAAAAAATACCCTGTATTAGGCATCACTCTTCTTCTCATACATCTTTTTGACCCAAATAAATGCTCCTCAGACTCCACCGCTTCCTTTGTTTTCTTCAAGTGACTAAACCTATCAGCTATTTATTCTAAAACATACTGTAATCCAGATGGAGCATGCGTAAATAAAATAAATAGAAATAAACAGAGGAAATGTCTTACATACTCCAATCACATGGTCCTTTGTGATCTGGAAAACTGTCACCTCTCTGATAGAGAAAAGTTTTCTTAGGAAATTGTAGGAAAACAAACTCAGAAATGCAACACATTTTGTTCAGAACTGTAAAGGCTTCAGATGGGTTGGCTGTGACTTCATGAATTGCATATGAAACTCCCTCCCCCTAACCCTCCCACCCCAAGAAGATCATAAATATGGGACCATTTAAATTATCTTTATGTTTTATGAAACAATGTTTTCCATATGGGGGTTTCTTCCTGGAAAGAAAAAGGCTTCATAAAGTTTTTGAAATGTAAAGCATGTAATATTTTAGGAAACCTGCATTTCCAGAACTGAGCTGAGTTTCTGATCACAGATATTATCCTTATTAAAATGTCATACATTAAATTAACATTTTCCCAATGTGAAACTGAGAACACAGGGAAAAAATCTCCAAAAGAAGTTTACGTATCACTGATCCAATACTTCCACTTAAAAAGCGCTTTAAAATCAAAGAGGGTTTTCACATTTTCCATGTTTGAATCTTGTTCCAGACGATCCTTCTTATGATGTCTAAAAATATTTTCTAGTCCATAGCCTAAATTAGTTCATAGCTAACACAGTTAACATAGTTGCTTGTTTCGCAGCAAAATTTTTGTTTAATTTTAATATCTTTTCCTTTTCTCATTCTTTCTGACCTTGAGTCATTAGACTTGCAGAAACTGAACACAGATTAAACCTTTCTAATAGTGTATTTAGAGGCTTTATAAAATTATTTTCTCCTCCTAATATACTTTGTAATTATTGGTGTATCTAAGCATTCAAAGTTGCTATGAGTGTTAGTGCAGTTCATAGAATTCATTAGATTTTTGAAAAAATAACCAACAACTCTGTCTTTGCCTCCTACTATTCACAGAATAACAGAATGAAAAAAAATATTCTGAGTTGAAAGGAACTCANAGGACACTGCTGACTCAAGTTCAGCTTGTCACTGACCAGGACCCCCAGGTTCCTGTCCATGGCACTGCTTTCCAAACCCTCATCCCCAGTCTGTCCATATATCCAAGGCTGCCTTGTCCCAGGTGCAAATCTGGCTCTTTCTCTTTCTCACATGGTTGGTGTCTACTGGTTAAGATTCAATAGGCAGAGGATTAACTGCAAATGATGTTTATCTGATGTGCCAATCTAAAAATTCACGGTTAGTTATAAAGATGTTTGTAATTTTTCCAAGTTAACAAAATAGAAGTAAACATTCCAGTCTTCAGGCATGAACTTTTGTAAAGACAGTACATTTTAGAATACAACTCCTAAGGTCTTGTGGGTATGAAACCACCAGAAAGACCAGAACTGTTCAAACTCTTTACTATTTCAGATATAAAATAGTAGCAATATAATGTTTGTCTTGTTATTGAAACAGTTTAATTTTGATAGAATATAATTAGTATATATTTACTAACATGCAAATGCATTATTAAATAATAAAATAAGGCATATTTAACATACCCTGACCATGTTTTAGAAAGTTATTTATTGTTATAAATAGATAGAGGCAAGGCTGTATTTTAAATTTTTAAATTAAGCATGTTTATCTCTTCCTTTTCCATGACAATGTCTCTTCCTATGTTGCACTCTTTGTTTTTAGACGCTGTACTTTCCTTGCCACCTTCTCTAAGCTAATGATGTCTTTGTGCTCTCTTCTTTTCTCATGAACCTCATGAACTAATCCTCAAGTCCATTACCATATATTTTTTTAATATCTGTGTTCTATACTGGCTTCATTGAATCTCAATGTTTACAAAAAGCACGAGTTAAGGATCCACTGGAAGTGTGGCCCTAAATTAAAATAATGCTAATCCACCCTATGGAATCACTGGGCTCTGAGTTGCAACTACAGTAGTAATTTTATTAGAGTGTTGAAAGTGTAGGATTTTGGGATGAGGGTAAAGATTCTTTTGGAAACAGATTAATTATACCATCATACCCAGCACCCAGGAGAGTATGAATATGTGGAAGCTCTTGGGTGAATAAAGAGGGAAAAGAAGCTCAGAAGGAGATATTCACATCAGGGATACTATTAGCATAACAAATATTTTGTAAGCTTGGAACGTACTCTCCAAACTTGAAAAACTGGTATAGGACTGCTTTCAAAGTTTTTGGTATAAATAAAATTTAGAGCAAATTAGAAGGAGAGTGGGATTCTATTCTATCTGCTTTCACAGCTGCAGGAATACCAAAACCTATTTGCTTGTGAGCCCACTTCCACATATAGATTTTAAAATTACTATTTTCTTGAGATGAAATTTTTTATTGTGTACTGGTCAAAAGTACGCTTCAGAATAAATGTATGACCTCAGCCTTTTTCTAGGCATGGCATTTTCTACCCAGTGGTTAATAAAATATTATTAGGAAGGATTTAGGAATTATATTGAAAGTAGAAGACAGGACTAAGTGTATTATTCAAAGAAAACACATGTGTTTCTATGCCAGCATAGATATAATGTACAGATTTTTAGACAGTTAATGAACATTAGATAAGCATGTTCAGAAACAAAGAAAAATTAAATACAGGATCTGAACCCCTTTGTTGTTATAAAAATACAAGCATGTTCAGAAACAAAGAAAAATTAAATACAGGATCTGAACCCCTTTGTTGTTATAAAAAGACAGGACAACTTTAAACTTGCATAGTTACTCATGCATATCAGGCTCACATTTGCTCATCTGGGGCAACCTGCCTTTGCTTAGCCACAGACGGATATAAAGAAGATGCTATTCATCTGAAACAATGATCCTTTTACTTATCATAGCTGTTGTGTGATGTACATGCCTGATTTAAATGAAATGATCTTCACAGCATCATAAAATATTCATTAAAAATTTTCAGACAACTTGCAATTCAAAATGTTTCACAATATCTGCTATGGATTAAAAGGGTTTTGTTTGGCTTGATTTGGTTTTTTTTTAACCATTTCTTAACTGACACTGTTTTCACATGTATATGTATTTATTCAAGTATCAGTCTTACCAATTGATTCTATCTTCATATCCTGCTTTAAAGCCACATTTTGTGTTTTGTGTGTGGTATAAATCAGAGTCAAGGGTCCCTAATTTCTAGAGCTGTAAAAATGTGGTGTAGTATAATTTGGATTTCCAAAGGAAAAAAGTCACAAAAGTATTCAATGACAGTTTGGATTTGTTAGGTGTGAGTGCCAATTTATATGGAAAAAAGAGGCAATGGATGAGGAAAACCACGGGACCAAGGAGAATATGTTCAACACACAGCATGAATTACCAATACCATTTTTGTGTTAGTTTTCAAAATTAATTCACTCTGGACTTTGGAGCTGATGTCAGTTGCAATGAAGAAGCCAGTATATTCCAGCTGAGGCAGGTTTCCTGCTGGGGGGCCCAGACAGGGTTGGTTATGGGCAGGTCCAATTCCCGAGGCTCCAGCTGAGCTATGCAGTTTCACGCCAGTGGTGATTGAATGTCCTTTTCCTCTGGGAAGCATTCCACCAGCTTTCAGCCATCATTCAGAGCTAATTTCTGCACATCCAGAAGCCAACATATCAGATATTTGGAGCCTTCTTTGTCCTTCATCCTCGTAGTATAAGGAACTTACTTTTTGTAACCACAAATCAGTTGCTCCTTTCCCTTAGAGGAAGTGACCAGCTGTGACTTCTCTGAAAATAATTTCTGCATTAATGTGCAGTTGGGTGTAACAGAAAATGCAAATTCTTACCTTAAGGAACACACAGAGGAAGATGGGTTGCAATTCCCACTACTTATACACCAGTTTCCTTATCTTGCATTGTAATTCAGTAAATGAAAAGATCAGTGAACCTCAATTCCTTCCATACCTTGCTCCTGACAAAGGGTGCTAAATCCCCATGTGAGAGGTGACAAAGACCAAAGAGACCAAAGTAGTTCCTTCCCCTAGTCATTAGGAGAAACCTGTAACAAAGGGCTGTCAGGGAAGAATCTGTGGGACAAAATGTATAAAGAAGGAAGTTATATTCAACATTTTCCCAAGGAGATGAATGTAAGGAGTTCTCACGTTATTACTCTGAGTGCTTCTCTTGACACCTTTCTCAAATTCTCTACCTCATCAGATTATTTTTTTATACAATCATAGAAACAAAGAACCATTCAGATTGGAAAAGATCTCTAAGATCATCAAGTCCAGCCATTGACCCAGCACTGCAAAGTTCTCCACTAAGCCATGTCCCCACATTCACTTTCCTTTGGAACACTTCCACTTTTGCTTGCTACAATAGAAAACTTGATGTTTCCAATCCAATCTAATATAATGCTTTCAAATTATTTCAGTTCTCTTAGATCCTGTGGATTTGATGAGGATATAAATGATGTATTGAGTCGTGGTTGTCTCAGGCGACAGGAAAAACATTTACCATGAGTTCTGCCTGTCCTCTGAGAATTTTTGTTTCAATTATAACTACAGATTTTGTGACGCAGGCATAGCTCCAAAAGGAAACAGAATGAGATCAGATGCAGAATAGTTTGGGGTGTTTTTTGAAGAAAAAAAATACTTGGCAAGAGAAAGCAGCAGGTAGTGAAGCAAATTGAATTAATTTGTGGTACAGGGACTCAGAAAGCTGGAAATGTGTAGGCATAAACCATATGAACAACATCTCTGCTAGCTGCCTCAGCTTCGAAGAGCAAAACAGGCAGATCACATCAGGCATCAATTTATTCTTCATAAACCACTAACAGCCATCAGATGGAAGTGGCTAAAAATCTGCCATGATTAAAAAAAAAACAAATCAGGTGTCTGTCCTGGAAATAAAAGTGTCCAAATATGCATAGTGTTTAAAAGTGATGCATCTGAAAACAGATAACACAGAAGACATGAGTGTGACTGCATGGAGATTTATTGCCCTATAACATATATGGACTGAATGAGCTTTTTCTTTCACAGTTACCCTCTCTGGGTATCTATGAATTTATAATGCTGCTTCTTAGCATTTATATTTGTCTACACTAAAGATGCAATAATTTATTAACACGGTAATAAATGTTTAATACTTCTTCTCTTTATCATTTTATAAAACTATCTCCCTAGCCTCCATTTCTTGAAAATATGGGAAGGACAAACATTAAACTAAAACAATGCTGTTTGAAAAATCGATGTATTTATATGCAGATTTTTTAAAATGTCTCATATCTTGTTCATAGCCTCTGTTGTGGATGTTGTTGAAAGTAGTGGAGATATTCAAGACATAAGGCAAAATCTCATGTTAGATTTCATGTGTCGTGACTGATAATTATATTTCAGGTGAGCTACTTTCTTAAACAAATATCAATATAGTAGCTAGAGATGAATTTCAATGCAAGAAAAAAAAGGAAATAAAATGGTTTAAAAAACAAGCAGTATTTTAAAAATTCTGTTTGACCTGGTTTTTTTTGTTTTTTTTTTCTTTCCTTCTACGCAATTAGAATTCGCATATTTTACTTTTGAAAAGCTTTTATTTGCAACTCTTATTGTTTGGTAGATACATTTATTTTTCAAATTACTTAAAATTCAAACTTATGAGGAAAAACAACTAAGAAAATGTAACCTCCCATGTTCTTCTAATTGCTGGTGATGTTACTGTAGTCCCTGAACACCCAAGTTTACTTTCATGGTTATTCAAGGTCAATGAACTTCAGATATCACGTTGGACAGGATATGAAAGTTTATGTCTTTCTACATAAATTGTAACTTCACTTCCAGCTTTCCACCTGTTCCAAATGATAGAATGCAGTTTTCCTGAAGTCTCATGTAACTTTACTAAAATTTCTGAAAGCAGTTGATATGCATGAGCAGACTCTTCAGAGGAAAGGTTCTCTCGGTGGTTAAGAGAAGCCTTCATCTGTTGCATCAAGTTTAATGAAATAATGAATGATATCCCTAAATACACCAGAAATCAAGTTAGGCACTCCAATTAGTGGCATTTTCTAGCACTGTGAAAACTTTTATGAATCAGTCTTGTAAATGAAGTTTCATGTTTTTGTCATGACAATGTTCATCTGTATGCAGGGTCAGATTAACAGTATTTACCAAGTGCAAAAACATGTAAAATTTCAACACAAGAATTGATACCACAAATATTAAAAATTAAGAAGTTAAGGCAAGTAAAGAGGTTTAATTTATTTTTCTTCATTTACCAGTTCTGAGTTATTAACGTAGAGCCAATTCATAGTTGCAGAAGTAGACATAAAACAAACTTTGCTCTCACATTCTGAACTGGTACTTTAATGAATTTTCCGTGTGTTCTTCTTCCTGTTTCTATTTAATGATGGTGATATAATTCTTTTCTCTTCCCTCTCTTTTTCTTCTCTGCAGCAATGACAATGCAGTTCATCAGTCATCGATTCCCTGACTACCATGACCCAACTATAGGTGAGTACAGGTTTTCCTTCCCTTCATCCCTTTCAGTTTCTCTATCTGTGTGAGACTGTGCTTCCGAAAGGCGCTTGGACAGAAGCAAGATTTGCAAACTTTAGATTACACTTTAATTTTTGTATTACACTTTAATTTTTGTATTGACAATTAAGTTGTGTCATGATCTTACCACAGACACTTTTTCCTGATGTTCTTTATACAAAAAATCTCTTTCAAAAATAGGGTTCTGCATTCATGCACTGTAGCTATTAATGTTGTGCATTTATAACTGCAGAATATGAAACAAAATTAAGAAAGGAATGTGAAAACTCCTGTCTGGAATGGAATTTCAATTCTGTTATTTTAGTACTATTTTCCAATATTAAAGTCTTAGCTGAACTCTAGAAACATCAGATGACCACTCAATTTAATAGAATTGTTCCGGAATTACACACTCTGCCAACTTCATTGGGTTTACCTGCTTTATAAACTTTGTTAATAACAGAAATTCACACATATCCACTTTACACTTTATTACAGTGCATTTTTTTATCTGAAATAAACTTTATACGCTGACTGACTGCCATAACTCATGTTCATTCATTTAAGAGTGCCTTTATTACTTAGTTTTCCTCACACTTGCATTTAGACATATTATCCATGTGCAATATTTAATTATAACAGGGAAAAGATGTCAGGGTCCAATAAGGGGAGAAGGCAAAAAAACCATCCACGTTTACAAGGATTTCTTTGGGGGGAAAAGAAGAAACTAATTCCCCTCATCCAAATTTTTTTTTTGTTTTCTTTGAAATGTTCAAATATTTCAAACTCATCTTTAACTTCTATAAAATTACTGTATTGCTAAATAGAACAGGTAATGACAGTTTTCCTTTTTGTTAGTTATTTCTATAGTATTCCACATTTCCTGGATGGTAACTCTTGGTAAATGGTAGTAATTTTAGTAATGAAAACATGTATAAACTCTTCATGTCACTAGTAATTTTATAACTGTTAAAAAAATTGCAAAATACCAGTGGGATGTGTCAGCTCTAAAGAAGGCAAAACTACTGTGGAATTGCTGCAAATTCATTTGCAGCTCTTAGAGAAAAAAAAATGAAATCATTAAATCTAATTAGAAAAGAGGAACATTATTACTTATCGACACCATTAAGTTATGTACATACATCCATCTTTATTATTAGCTATCCACCTGCCATCAGTATTTATCCCTATATTGTATCCTGTCATAATCTTAACTTATTGGTCTCTAGACACGACCACAATATGAATAATAGATAATCATAAAGAGAAGGAAAGCTTATGATGCATTCTAAGTACACACTGCAGGAATGCCTAGAGGACCTAATCAGGATGAAGGTCTCCTTGAGTGAGAAACAGCTTCTACTCAGTAAAACCAACACTAAAGAAGAGGAGAGAGGGTAAAAGTGAACAGGGAATTATTGAAATCCATCTCGCCCAGCTGGTTAGGCACAGAACTGGAAGTACAAGTTTTTCTCTTCATCACTTTTGTTTCTTAGAATATGCTGAGGACATCTTGAAAAATTCTTATTACTGTCTGGGCTCCAAAACACATGCTAAACAGAAGAGAATAATCTTGGGCTAAGTATGTATGTTTCCTCTTGGATATGACCCCTTAAAATTGGACATAAAACCAAAAAAAACAAGTAAAAGGAATAATTTGCTGTCACACCTGTAATAACAAATACATAATTTTCAAATGTCAGCCCACTCAAAAAGTTTATATCTTTGATGGTGTTTTTGCTACTTTTATGCCACTCACAGAGTTAGTCTCATGTTTAATTGCACATGACTGGTAGGGAAATTTTTACTATTTAGACCATGAGCTCCCCCCAAAAAATAAGCACACCTAGGGCCAAGACTATGCTGATGTCAGGGGATACCAGAAGGCCTTGAAAGTCATGAGGAGCCAGACACAGAAGCCTTGTGTTGTGAGGAAATTATCATCTAAGATCAGAGCAGTCATCTGTCTAGTCAGGGTTTTGTTTTTCACTGCAACCCAGCAGCAGATGATGTAGAAAGTATAAAAAAAAGGCCACATATTAAATCTACATTCAAGTTGGCTGAAAAGCAGAAAATTAAACACAGTTTTTCTTCTCTGTCTGAGATGGCTGATCTCTCTGAATAGCAATTTATTGCCTTTCCCTTGTACCATAAATTTCAGGGTACTTCCATTCCTCAGCATGGAACCCTTATGGGCTGTCCTGAATTTTTCTGGGCACACTGGCCTCACTTGTTTGTTTACTTATTTGGAAATAGCTGATTCTGCATAAATCTGGTTTTATTTCTCTGGGCATTTTTAAGGAACAGAGTTTTCTTTAGAGGTCACTGAATGAGTGATACTGTCTAGAAAAAAGTTCTATAGCATGTTTAAATGTCAATCCACACATTCCCAGTCTTAACCAAACTACTGAGACTACAGTTCTCCAGCTGAGCTTTAAGATATGGCAGATTGTTTCATTTGCTTTACAGGGGCATAAGAATCTAAAAAATACTTACCTATTTTTTTTCTGATGTTCTTGCACTACCTATTTCATTCTTTTTGTTTTCTGCGGTATGAAATTGTGGTGGCAGTGACCATGATACTCAACTGTGCAAATTTAGCCAAGATTTAAAGAGGTAGTGCTGACAGAATTGATGCTGTACCTCCTTGCACTTGATGGAGTTTTTCCTAATTAGCTCTCCTAAAACAAGTAGATGGGCAGGGGGTAGTGACATAGAGGGGTCTTCGTAAGCAGCATCACTGTCCCTTAAATCCCAGAAGTCTATCACTTTCAGCTTTAAGGTTGATGCTCCCGGGGCTACCAAAGTATGAGTAATCACTTTGTCATTTTTAACTTTTCACTGTCCACTTTAAGCATTGGCATGGAAGTGGAATAATAATTTGAGCTATTTTTCATTTCTGTAGATTCCTGTGAAATAGTTTGTCATCTTGGTAAAGGTAGGGGACAACAAACTGTTCCCAAAACACATGAGCATTGCACTGATATAGTCTGGCTGATGTCCTAGTTGAAAAGTAGAGTCAAACCACATTCAGTCATAAAATACAAAACCATCTTGTATGGACAATTAAGAACTCATAAAAACCCTGAAACAGGGAATCTACAGTAGTTTTTTGCTTGGAGTTAAAAAGAAATGGCTGCTAATTGGGTTTCATGTTTTATTTCATAAAAGCTCAAATCTTTTCAATACTAAGAATTGTACTGAAATTCTTTTTTGTATAATTAACACATTTTATGTCCTGGCCTGCTTGTTACTCTATAGAAGCACACACATGGGCAACTGTCTTCTGATGGGTTTTCTTTTTTCTTTAGATGGTTTTTCTTTTCCTCCTTATTTTATTTACATTTTATATTTCATCTATAAACTGGTAAAACAGTGAGTTTTAAGGGGAGATTAGGTTTTTTTCTTAAAACTAATCCAACATGAGGTTATGGTGAGAGCTGTTAACTGATACTGACCCGAGAATGCAGAGTCCTTCCACTTTAATATGCTGCCAAAAGTGCTTCCCCTTCCCAATTCTCCTCCCCTCTAAACTCACAGTTAGGGATTTATCCTAAACATTGAGCAGTAATAATCTTGCAGCTTTGAAGATGTAGGGTGTTATTTTTCACCTTTTTTGTGAGAGTTCCCCAAGAATATGGATTTTCCCCATCATTCCTTTTCACTGTGTTTCACCAGTTTGTTATCAATGCATCAGTGTTTTCTCTTCCTGCAATGACTCACATCTTTGGCAATACAGCAGACATACACAAAAAGAATTAATGGTGTTTTGTACTTGTAAATTTTCTTTCTGTTACCCACTGACATTTCTGAAATATTACGGGGCATCCTCATCACAGAAATCTGCTGCTGCTACTGTGAGGTGACATAGAATTTTTGCTAAAAGGATGCTTCAGTTTTTACATTATGGGATATGTATGCTTATAGATTTGTATGTTATACATACATGCACTCCAAATGTGTAAATTTTGATCTTTAAAGGGCTTTGCAATTAGATTTATAATTTGCAAGTTTTTTTCTCTCTGTATATATGATTTATAAAAGGAATACCTGCACTTTTGAAAAATTCAAAGGATGTTGTGATGTCACAAAAGTGCAAGATTTTCTTAAAAATTACTATAAATTTATTTGAAGGAAAAGGCTGCATATTTTTTTTGTATTTTTTTATTATTCTGTTGGTATTGGCTGTTTTTGGTTTGGTTTGGTTTTCCAAGTACGTAGAGCATTTTTATTCCAATAAGAGTTTATTGGAATAAATCTTCTATACATTGTAGAACAGACATAAAGTGTCAAAATAAATTTGCAAAATAAATGTTCCCTTCAGATGTAGGAAACTTTCTTTTATTTCAGCTGATTGTCTTAGTTTGGTAAAGCTGATAAGATCTTCAGAAACTCAAACTACAGTTACTATATATAGATATAAGTAAGTGTGCATACACATAAATATAGAAAGAGCTGTGTCAGTATTAATTTAAAATATAGAGTAAACATTGATTAAAAAGTTAAATGCTACCTGAATTGCTAATTTTAATGCTGTCACTTTGAATTTAGTGCCACTTCAAGATCAAGTGGGTATAATGGCCATATTTTAGTCTTGCTGCAAGCATCGCAGTCAAAATTTTTAACCAGAAACATACTATTTTTGTAAGTAAAGAGGGAGGTGAAGTGTAAAATTAGTATTAGACTGCATGTAGAAAAAGAATCAGAGCTTAGCACTTCGTGAAAATGAAATTCTTTTAGCACAGATTTAATATTTAATTGTAGTCAACAATGGGCATAAATTCCAAATGGCAGTGGATGTGATAATTTTCTGGAACAAATGGCTACGAGCAATTTTCAGTCTGCACAGTCTTTGGCAACATCACAGAGAGTTAATGCAAGTGGAGTGTCAGGAAAGGGAAGCACGACATAGAGCAGCAAACTGGACAGGCGCCAAGATGCTCATTAACCATGTGACTAATCTTAAAATGAATACATAATGCAAACGAGATGCGAGAGCAGCTTCCTGTTTTGGTGAGATATCACTGCATGAGATTGTGTCAAATGAGCAGTTGAGGGCATTAAGGCTGTGTCAATGTCAAACTCTAATTGAAATGGGTGTGGGATGGAAAGCACTCTAGCATTAAGCACATGAATTTCCATGAGGTTTCCTAACGAAGTAGTGCATTCACCAATGCATCAAATAAAATGCATTTACTCATCTTTAATAAGATATTGGAAGTGTGGGGGTGAATTTCAAAAACAAGTATAAAATGTAGCTGGAAATATTCTGGGTTTATAAAATGTGTACTTAAAGTGTCTGTGATATAAAGAATATTAGATCTGTTTTCAAGGTACAAAAAAAAAAGATAAAGCAAAGGGAATACAAACTCATTAAAAATGAAAGAAGACAAAAGTGGGACACATCTGCTAGATCTGGGGAGAGGCATCTTGCCCCAAAAGTTTTATTCCCATTTATATTTACAATACAAAAAAATTTCCAGAACATTTCTGTTCTTATATGAAACATGAATGCATGTGCAGACCATCCTTAATGGATGAATTAATTCTTATTTTCTTTTTTATACAGAAAGTTAAATATTCAGATTGGATTGAGCAAGCCACAACTGGATTTTAGCCCCCAAATTGTTTGCTTTCTTTTTTTTCTCTTTTTTTTCTTTGATTCATCATTCTCCATATATTTGTTAGCCTTATCTGACATGGGATGAAAAATTCATATAAAATGATCAATTTGTCTCCCAAGACTGTTTCCCAAGGGTATTCAGACTGATTATGTAGATGTAGCAAAATTGCCTGTGTTTGTGTTCCATATTCATCATTGTTCAAAACAAGAAATGAAGAATATACAAGAATACTGGTGAACACATTTGAACCATATTCTTAAACCTATGTTTGACTATTGTTTTTCATTTTGCTGTCTGTTGGTATTATTTGCATTATTAAGAGATTAATAGTCACTTTTGGTCTAAAGCATTTTGATTTACACATTTTGATGTACCAAGAAGAACAGAGATTATGGCTACTCTGCTTGACTAAGATTCACATTTAGACATCCAAATTACAATGACTGCACATGAATCATGTATCTTGGTTCCAGCCATGTGGGATTCACGGAGATTTAGGAGTGGGGGTTCAGTTCTTTGCCCACTTCCTTTATCATAGGCTGTGAGAGCCATTTGAGGTGCTCTGGAGCATGTCCACAGAAGGGAACAGAGATGGAGAAGGGTCTGGAGCACAAGACTGATGAGAAGTGACCAAGGGAGACGTGGGGGCTGAGCCTGGAGAAAAGGAGGCTCAAGGGGGACCTTGTGGCTCCGCACAACTCCCTGACAGGAGGAGCAGCCAGGGGGGTCGGGTTCTGCTGGCTAGGAACAAAGGACAGGAAGGAAATGGCCTCAAGTTGCTCCAGAGAAGATTTACATTGGATATTAGTTAATTTTTTTCTCCTGAAAGGATTTTTAAGCACTGGCACAGGCTACAAAGGCAATGGTGGAGCCACCAGTCCCCATCCCTGGAGTGATTTATAAACCCTGTGGGTGTGACACCTGAGGACATGGGTTAGTGGTGGGATTGACAGTGCTGGGTTAACAGTTGGGCTCAGTGATCTTAAAGCTCTTTACCAGCCTAAAGTGTTCTGCAAAGGATTCTAGGTCCTGCACTCCTGCTTTGGTTCAGGATCCTGACCCAGAAGACTGTAGATCTTCCACAGGTGTTGTGCCCCTGATATCTGTCCCCCTGTGGGTGTGACACAGGATATATGGATCACCAGAGCCCTTCTAGTGCAGTGAATGAAAACCAGAAAATATTCCCAAGAGCATATCAAACATCAGAACTCCTGCATGGGCAACTGGATAGCATCCACACCTCAGAGTAAGGGGATTTTAGCTACCTACCTTGCATATAGACACATATTTTGTAAATCTAGATGCCTGAAGATGAATTGTTGTGCCTTCTCTGACAGCTTGTCAGAACAGGGACTTTCACAGATCACTGCGATACCTCTTGGAGTGTCTGGATAGAGGAAAATGAAGAGTGAGACTTGCTGTGCACACTCCTTGCTAAGGTGGCAAAAGAGATGGGAACATTGTCATGTGTCTGACAGTGTAGGTTCTTCCATAGCAAGGTACAAATAAACCATGCATAGAGAAGTAGGGAGAAGCATTAAGAAATTAAGAATGGAAAAAGCATCCAAACTGCTCACTTAGTTTAGATTTCAAGGAGGCAATAACACACTTTCTGCTTAGTATTACTGTTTCATCCTACTGTGAAAGGAAACACATTGTTTGAAAGAACAGAGTGGGAAGACTGGAAAATCACAGCAGATTTTTCTCTCTCTGTTGAAAACAATTTGACTTTAAAACCAAAAAATGTCCCATTTCTTTTTGAGATATTTCTTTATAAAAGGTTATAGTTTCCCTCTTAGGTGAACCTTAATGATTATTGGATAATCTCTCAGTATTTCAGTATGAGATATGTTTGTCTTAGATGAAGTCTCAGATCATGATGAAATTTGATTCTTTCTGTTGAGAACTTCAGTTCTTTTCTTCAGTACTTTTCTTTTTAAGGGAATAGTATGGTCCTATTCTAAACATGTCTTACTGAGATACATGATTTCCTGCTCTAATGTTAAACTTATTTTTTTGAACTTTGCTTTCACAAGACAGATATTCAGTCCTAAATAGTTTGTAGACTTCATGAAAGAAATTACAAAAGCAACAAGTTGCATTTTTCTGCCTGTAGTCAAGAAGAATCACCCTTAAAATCCTGGTCATATGCTTAATGTCCAACATTCAGGTTTCCTTACAAATGCGACTCATGCAATTATTTTGAGGGCTGTTTACATGAGCTGGCAGTTCTTTTTCAGTTAGCATTTTCAAAGACTCAAGAATTGTTGCTTAATCTACTGATTTTCCTTCACTGACATCTCTGATACAAAAAATATCAGAGAAGAAAATACAGTCAGTGTCCTTCTAGAGAGTATGTGACCCAGAGGGCTGATTCTCCAGCCATCATCTCCCCTCTCAAGTCACCAAACACCTCCTCAAAGTTTGGATGTTGGTCAGACCACTTTGAAGAGAATTTTGGCCTGCAATTTAGCCTTGGCAATGCAGGAGTCTGTGTCCATCTCACAAGCCCTTCTAAAACTGACCACAGCAGCTCTACTGGCAGAATCACTTCAGGAACAGCAGTGCCAGACAGCAACCACAGCTACAAGCCCCTGCACCATGCTGCGAAGTCTCAGAGGAGGGAATAGTGTAGAGATCAAGTGTAGAGCTATCTATCTAGAGCTATTAATATTACAATATATTAATATACATAGATATTAGTATCTCTATGTAGCTATTAATTCTTAGAGCTATTCTTTACCCTAAAGCATGGGCAAGGAAGGATGTATGAGCTATCACCTGCTAGGAAGAGACACTGGAGGCTCTAAAACACTCTGTAGTTTCGTGAGATGAAATAAGCCAAATCTAAAAACTCATTTGTGAGGAAAAAGAGGAAATCCCACTCCATCTCTGCCCTTTTCCCAGCCTCACTGGCTCTCTGGCATTCAATGCACACTTTTTCAAGCTGATCCAATAGCATTCCAGAAGAAAACTAAGGCACTCCAATATGGAATTGTTGCCTACCAAGTTACTGGGTTTAATATTTTAGTAAAAAAAAAAATAGTTCTTAAAGCTCAAAAAATCAAATGGGACCATGTAAGAACACATATGGGGAAATGGGTATATAAGTGGGAATTAAAGAGAACAGGAATGATTTTATTTCTGGGACAGGTGAAGTGTGAAAATCCAGTTAACCATCTCATGCATTCACTCTCAGACACCAGTCCATGAGCCACAATTCCTTCCCAAGTTTATCCCTGTTGTCAAAAATAACAGTGAGAATTGCCTGTGCTACCATGTGGGATTCCTTGGGCTATTGTCCACCTCCAAACAAGGAAAATTAGTTAAATGAACTTTTAACCTACCATGGCTGTATTTTTTATATTCTCAGTTGGAGCATTTATCTAATCAGAATTACCTTAATTGATAATCTGGCTGGTGATATGACTTCCCTTTCTCCATTTTTTTAGACATTAAGAAAACAAATTACTTTCTTTATTATGAGTAAAACCTGGCAGTTAGTGAGTGGTGGTGAGTAGAATTAAACCCAGTTCGTGGCCAGGTATGAGGGGTGCTATGATTCTGTGATTCTGTTTCTCAAGCATCTCTGCCCAACTAGTGCTCACCATGGCTTGAACAGGGCAGAAAAGTGTTTACCCTGTGTGGTGCCATGAAAGATCTATGTTTGCCTCATGTTCACATGCAAAAAAAGCACCAATACCACTTAGCTGTTAATGGTTCATATTTACTATATACTCCATTAACTTTCTTTGTGTTAAAAGTAAAATATATTCCTGCCTCGGCCATCTTCTCTTCTTCACTGAATAAAAGGTCAATGGAGGATCAAAGTATGGTATATTACCCTTCTATTTCTTCTGGAAACCTGAGATTAATTGTGTATCTGCTAAATACAGAGAGAAGAAAAATAACCAAAAACTGTATAGACATGTGACTTTGTGGTTGCTCTTCTTAAGCACTGATTATTCAGATTAAAACTGAGGAGGGAAGACAAAAGCCTTTTCTTATCAATGTGACAACACAAAAGCATTTCTGTGGTATTTTTTAATTAATAATAGTAATAGTAAGAATAATAATGAAACAATTTTATTAAAATTATTTCATATTATCTGCCATATTCAAAGTGTAGAAAGAGACAGCCAATAATAGAAACTATTATTAAAAATATTATTATTAATAATATTAATATCTGTCCTACACAAGGCAGTCTATTTTTTTCTGCTACCAGCTTTATGCAGGGCAGAAGATCTCCAATTCAGCAATGGGTGGTTTTGGTTTGGCTCCATCGAAAAATCTGCACTTCCCCCTGTTTTGATCCACCAAGTCTCTGATTGATCCATCTAACAGAGTGAAGCAGAAAAAGAACTTGAATTGGTTCTTATGCTTACAGAGGAGATTATTCTCAGAGCTGAGCTCTTCAGTCTTCCTTTCAGGTCTACAATGATACCCTAATATTAAGCTAGAAAAGAAATTTTGGGCAATATCTTCTTCATAGGTTCTTTTCTTCTCTCTTGTGGTAGAGTTTCACTGGCACATTTCCATTGGGTTGAGCATCTCATATGATCTGGGGAATTCAGTTCCAAACCTGTAGATCCTGGCTGCTTTTAGCTGCATGCAAGGTCTGCATCTGGATGGTGACATCAAAACAGGAGAGTTTATATGTTTATCCAGAGCTGTTATCCACACTGACATCACGCACATATTGTAGTTTCTAATTAGCAGTGTAAGCATACAAAGTGATAGAGCATGATTATCTCAGCCAAACATCTGCATCTCACCTTAGCTAGATGAATAATGCTCCCAAATGTGAAATACAATAAAGAAAACCTAGGTTCTTAGGCCTAAAGTGGGATGGAGTGCCATATTATGTGGCAGCTGAGGATGTCTGAATGTCCTGGGAGTTGTATGGCTGAAGCTGGAGTGAGCACCAAAGTTACTCTGTGGCCTTAGCCCAGTGGTTCTGCCGTGGGTATCACAACCCTCTCTCAGTGATTATAATTACCATTAGGGTAATGGACTTACAAGGACCTGAAGCAAGACTCACAGCTTTGCAGAATAGGGAAAACTTGCTTACCCACATCCTGTATATTGTGATTAGCAAAATTATTCCATAAATTATTTTTGAAATGGAAGGAGACACCCATGCCACGGTTCTCTAGAGGCAGATGATTTATCACGCTCAATTCAAAATTCTTCATTGCGGCACAAATGTTTCCATTAACCTTTCTTTCATGGAAGCCAGCAGCCATCTACACCTTACAAAATCCATCCGTGCTAATAACCATGCAGATGTAGCCAACTCGCTAATTACTTCCCCTGAAATGACAAGAAGTGAATTCGTAGCTGTCAGATCCTCCCACTCAGTAGCACAAGCATGGACTTGAAAGAGTAGTGAAATTGCTACCTGCTATTCTTGTTCCCCAAGATAAGGGTACTTGGACTCCAGTTAATTATCATGTTTTGATTAAACAGGAGCAGTTTGTTCCCTTTGTTCATGTACACCTTTGAAGGAAATAAATTTTTTCTGGAGGCAGAGAATGTAATGATATACTTTTATTACATATTAGTAGCATTATCTACATTGCAAGTAGTTTCTAACAGCAAGTGCAAAGGTTTGCCTGAGTTATCTTTAACCATAACTTGCAAAATTTCTACTTTTTGTAGAGAAATTGTAATTTGTCTGTGAGAGCTCATTCTGAGAAAAATAGCTTTATTCACTTCGGTGTGGGACACTTAACAAATAAAATTTAAACTGTTTAGAGGACTGCTCTGCAAGTTCTGATGAAGAGCTGAGGGAGTTTTCTGGGCATCAGGCTTTGTCCTATACAACAATAAATACAGATTTAGTCACATATGTGCATGTTTGCAGATTAAAATCATAAATAGTGCTTTGTTGATTACAGCATTTGCATTGTAACTGAAAGCTGCTTCACTGGACCAAATTATTTGGATAGACTCTATCAGTCTTTAATTTAAATTCCTGCTGTATCCCAGCAGAAAGTTATCATTTAAGAGAGGTGACTCAACCCAGAAGAATTCTATGTTTCACAAAATGTTGCTATGTAAGAAGGGAATGGTCTTCTCCATCCATGTGTTTGGAGAATGACGGAAGAAGAGTGAATTGTTTTCTAGACTTCATCTTGGTTATATAAAATGTAATTTGATCTTGATCACAACTTCTAACCACTCTGTGACCTTACAAACAAGAGTTTTGCTTTAATTAATAATAACTTTATGTTGGATGGGGGAAATGCTTATCTGCAACTAGAAAATAAAATGTTGCAAAATTTAAAAATTAATATATTTTATAGTACTGTAAAAATATCCAGTGTTTCTGTAGGAGGTATTTGCATTGGTGGTTTTGTGTTTAATTTTCAATCTGCTCCTGACCCTAATATTTTTTTCAGGAGTGGATAAACACACATATATGGTTCTGCTCACATATCCTGCTGTAATTTGTAAATTTTGGGCCCTGATGGCAGGGATCTGACTGAGTGCAAGGTGCTGCATGACCAGACAAGGTAGCAATGAGTTTGCCTTGCTGGCTACCAAAGTTTTATATTTTTGACCTCTTCTGTGTGAAAATAAGTGTCTTACCTTGAATTTTCTATTGTACATTTTGGTTTGTATCCTTGTTAATTATTCCATACAGAAGAAAACCTCTCCCCTGCAAAACTGTTTAAGAAAATAATTCTTTATTTTAGTTCTTCTTGAAAGCTGTGCAGGACATTGCCTCGTTTTCCAACTGCTTCGTCAATAAATTTCATGATCATGATAATTCAAAGGGAGAAACAGAAACTAAATTTAACTGGCTCAAAGTCCAATTCCCTCAGATTCCTGACTACACAAAACATTTCAGAGCACAGATAATGTTACCTTTTCTTATTCTTTTTTCGTACTTAACCATAGACTAAGTGAGATTAAGCTGCTTTTGCTTCCAGTGCTTTTCAGCAAAGAATGAAAAGGCACCACAGTAATGAAACACCAAGCTGACATTCAAGAAGAGGTTCTTGGACACATTATAGGTAAAACTGAGAAAAAAAAAAAAAATAGAAGATGCAATGTGCAATGGAAAACCCATTTCCCAATTTTAAAGGCACTGGGTGCATTTCAGGTCACCAAGAAAGCTGGCATGTACTTTCCCAAAGCTGAAAATCAATCAGGCTGCTTCAGCAGCTCAGTGTTATCAGTCCTGCCCTGCAGAGCACAGATCTGAAAGATTAGGCAGCCCAACAAGAGGGAGAAAGTTAATTTGAGAGCAGCTGTTTTAAGACAGATACATAATGGCATTAGGAGAGGAGCACTGTGGTGAGGTGAGAACTGAACAGAAATGCCCATTAGGCTGAATAAGCTCTTAGGTGAATTATTGGAAACAGATGCAGCCAAAACCTAAGGTAAAGGAGTCAGACAAGAATATGATGAAGATGGCTGTAAAAACTGCTAATAATGAATATTCAGGCTACATGGGAGTTACTGTTAAATTGAAGTTTTTATTCTGCTACAAGGATTCTGGATGCTCAACAGGTTGCCCAGAGAGGTTTTGGACTCCCCATCCCTGGAAGTGGTCAGGGGAAGGTTGGTTGGAGCTTTGAGCAACTTGGGTCTATTGGAAGGTGTCCCTTCCTGTGTCAAAGGAGCTGAAATGAGATTCTTTTACATCCCTTCAAATTCAAACAATTATGCAATTCTATGATTCTACGCCCTGTGCCCCTCTAAGCATTTAGACACAACTTTACATTGATTAGGATTAAATGCAGGGATTTATTTGAGGATCTTGACATAATCTAATTGTGCTTCTGCTTTCCATTGAAGATATTAGCAGTTATTGTTTTAGGAGGACAAAATCAACTTTTCAAACATAGATAATAGAAGCATTACTCTTTTTTTGTTTGTTTTAAATGTCTTTCTTTGCTTCTTCACTTCTTGAAATTATGAGTTATCTTATGAACTGCAGATTCACAAGATAGTTTTCATTGGAAGGGACCTCAACTCCAACTCCCCTGCCATGGGCAGGGACACCTTCCTCTGGACCAAGTTTCTCCAAGCCTTGTCCAACCTGGCCTTGAATACTCCCAGGAGTGGAGCAGTCACAGCTTCTCTGGGGAACTTTTTCCATTCAGCACTCAGGGATAATTTTTTATGTCCATCTGAAGGCACAGAAACTTCTAAAACAGAACACAGCACATAAAAGCAAGTCATGACACTGAGCAAAGGCTAGGTAAAGGAAATGAAGCATTGTATTTTCAATTGAAATAAGGGAGAGATGGAATCTACAACAGTGGTATGCATTTGAATTTAGCAAGGCCATTTGAAAACATTACAGAATATTTTCTGAAGACATATGTGGCCAAAGTTTTGGTTCAGTATCTTATCTGTAAATATGTTTATAGCAATTTGAATGTTAAAATGAAAACAGAGATAGAGATTTCTGTATTTATTATCATGCAACTGAATGCATAATGAATAAATGTATGAATTCCTTTTACAATAAGCCCTTAACATGAATAGCGCTTTATTCTTTCTCAGATTATTTTAATTTTCTGAAGGCCTACATTATAGATTTTTTATAGGCTAGCAGAAAAATAATATCTGCATTAAATGCTGCATAACTCACCTGCATCTCTTTCATAGAAACAGCTGAAGTGTTCAAGATGTGTGGTTACTGAAGGAAGTGTTCTTAGCTGTGGATTTAGAAAGGCAGAGGCAATTTTTTCTCTCTTCTGCAAAGCATCATCAAGATTTTTCTGCCTGGAATAATATTGTCTATTACCATCACTTTTGAAAGCTGGTAGCAGGCAACTTGTGCTGTTAACATGAAACTGAGAGAAATCTGAAGGATTTGACAAAGACATGACAAAGCTAAATAAGTGACAAATGGCAAATACAGCTCAATGCTTAGAAATAAAAAAGAGCATGCCTGGGAAGAACAATATGGAGTATTCCTAATTGCAGATATAATCACAGAATCATAGAATAAACTGAGCCAGAAGGGACTCACAAGGATCAAGATGGCTCAAGTCCCACTCCTGGCCCTGCACAGGACATCCCAAAAATCAGAGCATGCATAATGATGAAACAGAGTTGGAACTGGAATATTTACATATCCTAGCTAATAACCTAGTAGTAATATCCCTACTTGCATTATTTTAAAGGATACTGCTATCTATGTGAGTATTTACAAAATACAAGGCAATCAAATCTGTCAGTCCTGTTCCTCTAAACCATCCATTGTTTATCATGTGTGCAGAGCATTTAGGAGGGCAGCCTCTGACTTGGTGTCCTCATCTGCAAAATGCTGATAGCAACGCTCACCCAAATTATAAAACACCCCTAGTCCAGGAAAATAATTATATGCTAAGGGAGGTTTTAATACCAATGTATTTCAATGGGTAATTCCTATGACATGCATATTCTTATCTCAAAGAGGAGGAGTTTATGTGTAGTATTTGGTACAGTGATTTATGTCTCTGTTCATCCAGTCTTTTTACTAAAAAAATTCCTTGCTGTAAACAGCACCCATACAGCCAAAGACTCATGACCATCCTACATTCAGGAACATTGCTAAATTAAAATGCGTTTGTTGCAGATAATCTAAGCACACCAAGCACACACTCCTGCTGTTGCTTTGGCACACAGGGAGAACAACAAGAGGCAGAATTCCAGGTGTGGCTGACTGAGCTTGGATTCCTTCTGCTGGCTTGACACCTCATCAGTCAAATAAAATATCTTTTGGCCCACCTCTATATGTGAATCTGATCATTTTTAACTGCAATTGGTATTGTACAAGACAGAGAAGAAGACAGACTTTATTTAGAAGGCACAGAAGCAGAATTAACAAACGGAAGAAAGAAGCACCTGACCTGTATTTCAGGGACTGGAACATGTCTGTAATGCAGATGAAAAGCCCATTACAACTCCCCTTTAAACTGTACACCATTCAAATCTATTTGTCATGAAGCAGCTACCTGCTCATAATGGAAAAAGTATTTTGATATATTTTTTATGAATTCAGCTTTTCTAAGATAACTGATCATAACACAAGCTTGCATTAATTACTGTATTTTTGTCTCCAGAATTATGTCCTATAAAAAAAGAAATCTGAAAAAAGATCATGCATTAATTTTACACACACACACACACTAAAGATAACAGAAACTTTAAAGAATTTTATTTCTTTGCTTTTCTAATTAAGGCAAATTTAAAAAATGAAAAAAGAGAAGACAACAAAAAAAACAACCTTTCAAGAAAATCTTTTCTTGGTTTAATTTAGATATGCAGTAAAGAAGGAAAGAATCTAAAATTAAGAAGAAAAAGGTACCATTCCAAAAACAGTTGTATTTCTATTTGTTTTGTCCCACCCTGCAATACAGTAAACAGTCAGTAGCCATTGAAGACAAATTATATCATCCTTTGAGAAGAATTTTTTATCTATTTTCATTTTTAGCTTTGTACAAAATAAGATTCTAAAAAAATCAACATTATATGTAGGAAAAAAAAGAAATTATAAGCAACTGTGCATTTCATATATTCACACATTGTTCAGATTGCAAGGATGTGGTAGTTTTGTTTTGTTTTCTTTTTAGCACCCTAAAACATGTTCATTCTTGCAATCAGTGTTTGAAACACAATTAGCAATGAACTTCATCACATGGTTTTCCATGTAATAACCTACCCTTCTGCTGAATTTTACCCCCCAAAAAAAGCTGAGACTTTACAATTAACCTCTCAGAAAAAGACTAATCCTGAGCTTAGTATAAATAATATAGTTAGATTTATTGCCTGATGTCTGATTAGCATTCATGTCTCTATTCTGTATGTTCTTTTAATGGTTTACTGAAAGAGCAGCTGGATTTTGGCCTTTTATTAAATACCCCTTCTTAGAGCTGTAGAATATAAAGTATAGAGACACATGGTTTAGCAGCCCCCAAATTAACTTTAAAGAGAGCATAATATTCATATTATAAATTAATTAGGTGAAAGCAAATGTAACACACTCAAACACTGTCAGTACTGTAAATACACCAGACACCATTTTTAATAATGTTGATAATTTTTAAGGGGAGGATATTAGATTGTGAGTTTATTAGTGCTCTTGATGAAGATTTTCCTTTACTGTTTCATATATATTTAGGTGCAGTTTCAGTGGAACATCTTCACTTCTTCTCTGTCCACTTGTGAGCAGCGTGCTCCTGCTGTTTACAGCAAGGTCTCAGAACTTCTCTTTTCTTATCATGACCATAAATTGTACCAACCTGCCTGGACTGAAAAGACCAGCCACAGAGTAGTCTCTTCTGAAATCCTCTGGGAAGCATGTAAAAATATCAGGGTTTCTGCTAAACATCATAGCTACCAATTAACCAAAAAGTATGGGTCCAACATACAGATATAGCCAACTCTTGACCTATAGGAAGTGGTTCCTTTTCAGGTTAATGCCTCTGCCTCCTAATTTGAGTAAAATAAAGATGTTTACACATGTAATAGACAGAAAAGAGAACTAAACCTCTATTTGCATTACTTTCTGAGATGAAATCCAAGTTTAAAAGTATTAATTGTAGAGCAGAACACTAAGTGGCACAGCCCTTCCACTTGGTCCTTAAGACACGATATGGGAAACATGGGTTTCAGTTTATGCATCTTGCTTCTGCCTGCTGCCTTGGAAAGAATGGAATACCCAGGAGATCAGTGAATGCACAGGGAAATGGAAAGGCCTCTCAGAAGAGTGGCTGTGTTTAAGTGTTAAGAAGGTGACAGCTCATGAGTGGGTGCCATGATTTGTTCTCTGGTATGAGGGTATGTTGGTTCAAGTCAATGATTTCCTTGGCAAGTGTGGGTTTTAGGACTTTCTTTTAAATGTGCGCCTGAATGTAGTGGTTTCAGTTCGCCAATCTAAGTGTCTGGCCAAACACCAGCAGACTTACCAAAATTTACCTGATGTTTGCTGTGAGATGAGGATTAGGAGTAGGCAAAGCAGGCTCAAACTTTAGGGAATACAAAGAAAGTTTATTACTAAACTTAAGACAAAGGGAAAAAAACAAGAAAAAGCAGAACAAACTACTCAGACCACCCCTCCTCCCTGACCTTTCCATTTCTGTCCCCTGACAACACATAAAAAGACAACATTTCGACCCCCAGTCAGTTTACCACCTTTGAGATAGCTTTTGTCTCAGTTCATTTAGGGAGAGAAGTCTCTTTTGCTTATACCATGGATTTCATGTAAGAAAATACAGTTTTTTATGGGTCCTCAGCCTCACCACCAGCCACCCACCCAGGAGAAGA
>VZTZ01007939.1:67072-98754 GCA_013400955.1 Drymodes brunneopygia | reverse complement strand
AGCAAAAGAGAAAGAGGATCAGGGGTTCTCTGCTTATATGTGAGTTTTCTCCTCAAAGGCACACCATATTTTAATTGGTCTACATATCAATCCTTAAAAATACCTGGTTATTGGCTCTCTCTCTCAGGAAGGAAGCTGTTCTACTTCCTGCAGCACAGGTCACTTCCAAGGTTAACAACCCCCTGGGCCAAACCAAGACACTGAAGAAAAGTAGGGGTTAAAACTCCTTCCTATTTTCCATCCAGATGCAGGTTGAAAACACCCCAGTTGAGGATGCTTTTAGGCTTCTCTGTATTATCTGTGCTATCTTGCTTTTTGCATGTAGGCAGAGAGAATGTTACAAAGGAAACTCATATCTCCTTCTTGTTTCATCTCTACATTTCTTGGGGCAAAAGCAAATCTTACATGTGAAAAGCATTTACCATTTAGATTCATGTACCTGGTCAAAGCACAACAAAACATGTTTCTCTACCACCAAGAGAAGACATTAGCATACATCAAGAATTAAAATGGGACAGCAATTTTAACACTTCCTTGTGAAATATTTTAAGGTCAGTAGTTAGGGAAAGCAAAATAAATGAAAATAACTAAATGTCTTTATGCATTCAGTGCTATGCCTGTGAAGTAAAAAGTGTTATAAAGAAAGTCTGGCTCCAGCTTTTAACAGCTGGAACTTTACTGATGACAGTGACATTATATCAGGGTGCACATGGTGCTCAGCAGGGTAGATATCTTACATTTACTTGCTGAAAGCTGTGGCTGATATTCAGAGGCCAGTGGGTCTTTTAGTTATAACTAACTAAATAATTTTCTTGGGAAAAAAAAAAAGACTGGATTTATCTAGCTCCATTTTTATCCAAGTAGAATTTAAGTAGGAGAAATTTTCTCTGTATTAACTGTTTTAAAGTTTTGCATAAAAATTCATATTGGTCTAAGAGAAAAGGGAAGTAGGACCATTGGCTTTAAAGAATCCAACTGCAGAGCCAAGAATGCAAGCTAAATTTATGGAAGTCATATGTTAATTATGTATGTAGTAATGTAATGCAAATGGACACCCACCTGCATGGAAGTACATTAATAGAGCTTGATAGCATCAGTAGAATTCATGTGAAGGAAATTCCATGTTTGATTTTACATATTTTTCTATTTTGCTTTTAGTTTTTGGTTAACAAAAAATTACCCAAAACAAAATTAAATTTGAAAATGAAAAAAAATTAAAGAAAAAAATCTACTGCAGGTAGATTACACTGTCATGCAATAATAAATTAATTAAATTGAAAGTAAGCCCAATTCCTTTTGTATGGTCCCTCTTTGCCACAGAGTTTCTTTTTCAGCAATCCCTATAAAAAGATCTATTAACCAAAACATGCAGTAGTTGGAGTGCTCTGGCTTTCTCAGCAAGGTAATATATCATACAATTAATTAAGCCTCTAGGCCATCTTAATATCAATGGGATTAGGTATTTGTTTAAAGAAAGTCATGTGCCTATTAATTTGCTGAACTGTAGTCTTAAATAAAGAGGAAAATACCGTATGTGATTATGTCATGAAAGACAGCAATCCTCTGGCTGGACAGGAGGGGTCTGAGTTAAGGCTGTGCAGAATCTTGTATCCAAATGCTTTAGATCTTTTCCTCTGCAGGTAGAAAACAGGTTTTTATGTGCTTTTATAAAGTGTTGTATGACGCAACATATATAATATGGCACAAACTGGAGCATCCCAAGAATTCCAACTACCTGCAATATAACCCCATATTATAATCTCAATATTGTTTCAACAGTGATTGAGAGCCTGTTGCTGAGGGTCTTTGCTAGGACTGACTCTCCGGACGCGCCCAGCCACAGACTCGGGATGGTTAATGGCACTGCTCAGAGACAACAAATGCACTTCTCCTGTCTTCATGCCTCAGTGCACTTCTAGAACACCATGTCAGTCACAAAAACCGTTCAGGCTGCTCTGCGTGATTCTTCAATTAAAGAGCACAGATAATTTCCAAGACTATTTCAAGTATAAACATGGGCTGCTATCTACGTGCCTTTTAATCTCAGAAAGAAAATGCAAATGTTGAGAGGGGAATGAAATTGAAATGTGAGAAAAACAGTTTATGGAAATAGTAGTTCACCTTTTCTTTGTTTTTCTTCTTCTTAATTTAGTTGACAAAATCATGAGCTAAGGAAAGGGTCCACAAAGCAGAGTTTTTCGTTCTGTCTGCATTTATGATGAGTGTGAGGACAGAGATTACAGAGTTTATTTTTAAAAATAAATATGTTCTCAGCCTTTCTGGAGATATGCAGAAGTTTAAATAATTGCTCTGACATACCTGAGCCAGGAGCCCTGTTCAGACACAGGGAGTCTATCCCAACAATTTAGACAATCTTTAAATTGAAACTATTTGCTAGAAAATCTCTTTGAATGTGTCATTTTGGTAAGCAAAAAGCCACTCTCTTACATAGCACCAGCACAACACCTCTGAATCTTTGTGACCAAAGCAACAGTTGGGGTTTTGTCGCCCTGCTTTTTGCAGTGTTCCATGTTTGTAATTTTGTAGTTGAAGTTTCCATGCATTTTCTATAAACACAGTCCTTGTTTTCCTAACTGACCAAGATTGTTTTGAACTTGTAGTTTGTTTTTCATTCCTTTCCCCTGGGGTGGAGAAAGATGATTGACCATGTCTTTATCCAGTAAATTTATAGAGGTGTTAACCTCTTTCACCGATCCATGATTGTCTTTAGAAACATATACAAATGAGAGAATCCATGATTGTCTTTAGAAACATATACAAATGAGAGAATAAAGAAGGCCAGACCCCTTTTTGGTGCTCCTGCCTGATGGTTCAACTACTGCTCTGAAGCCTGCGTGTTTCTTCTGTTGCCAGCAGTGCAACAGGGTCTGTGTTTAAAAAAAGGGAAATATTTCCCTTTCAGAGAAAGGGAAATTTAATTTTTGTATTTTGAGACAATGTAATAGAAGTGACTCTCTCTTGCTAATATTTTGTGGTGACGATAGGATTTCAAAAAGGGACTTTTGAAACAACTTTTTGAAAGGTTAGGTCAGATTGGAGAGCTTTTGAAAAGCACACTCCAAACTAGCAAAGCTGTTTCATTTTCCATTCTCTGAGTCAATCATATGCTTAAATAAACTGCACTGTATTTTGCAGAGGATGCCTATAAAACTCAAGTCCGAATTGATGATGAACCAGCCTATTTGGACATTCTAGACACTGCTGGACAGGTGAGTAATTTTTCAGTGTGAGTCATTCAATCAGAGATAAACTCCAAGATTTTAACCTCAGAGATATGGGTCTTAGTGCTAGAAACAAGGTTCCCTACTCAAGTATAAAGGAAGCAGTGGCAGAATAACAGAGGAATTAACAAAGGAGAAGATTAAAGGAGTGCTGCAGTATAGCACAGTGTAACTTCCAAATCTCATCAGAGGAGACAGGTAGGCTGAAATACACAACAGATAAAAGATGTTTGTTTCTTTTCCTCTTCTATGCAGGAACATCTATCACAGTAATGAAATGAATAAATACTGTGTTGATTGTCTTATTTCCTTCTCATTCCTCCGTTTCTATATGTATTACAGGAATTTTCTGGTGAACTTGTAGACTGAGTATTTTGTTACAATTCTTCTTCTCCCCAGATTATATCTTAATATCAAATGCTCACCCATAAGGAAAATATCTTAATGCCAAAAGTAACACACAGTGTATGAATACAGGTTTTCCAGAGCGGCTGTGGCTGCCCCTGGATCCCTGGCAGTGTCCAAGGCCAGGCTGGAAGGGGCTTGGAGCAACCTGGGGTAATGGAAGATGTCCCTGCCCATGGCAGGTTGTTTGGAATGAGATAAAATTTAAATTTCCTTCCAACCCAAACCATTCTCTGATCCTGCCATTTCTATGACAGCTTGTCTGCTATGTGAACATCAGTCAGAGAATTAAGTTTCATTTACAACATTGAAGAAGGAGTTAAATACTATAATTTCTTCTACCTGATTCAGGTCATTCCCTTTTCATCTCAAGACATTTTTACTGTTTAATCAGTGTGCTGCCACTTGCTGATCTTTTCCTCAGGTGTGTCTCAGGGTCTGTTTGAAGGGTTTGTAGTTTCCCAAATTTCCATGATCTGTGTGCACCTTGTGCAGGAACAAGGCAACCAACAAGGAACTTAAATATGCTTAAATAAACAAAGAAATATTTGGGAAACAAAAGGCCTGATAACCTTGTTCTCAGCTTCCCAGATGTCTGAATGCGCCTAAGCTTGGCAAATGGTGGGGAATGCAGTCTGCTGTCAGAAATTTAAAGGAAGATCAGCTATTGTCAGTCATTTTCACGTACACAATTTTTGCATATTTTGAGTTTTTGATCGTTTGAAAAGGTTAGAACCAAACTTCATTCTTAGTTTAAGGGAGGAGGATGCGATTGCATGGTTATGAATTTTGTCAGAGCAGACAATTGCAAGGTAAGAAAAGAAATCATAATAATTCAGTCAGTGAAAGGTGGTGAGAACAATAGTAGGAAAAAAGCTGGAGTTTCAGCTCTAACTTTTATCTCTATTAGGAAATAAAACATCTGCAACATTAGATATCCATGGGATGTAGTGACAAAGTAATGAAACATGGTGCAGATATTTCGTAGAATCATAGAATTTTAAAGGGTGGAAAATATCTCTAAGATCATTGAGTCCAACCATTAACCCAGCACTTGCAAGCTCACTACTAAACCATGTCTCCAAGTGCCACAGCTGCATGTTTTTTAAATCCCTCAGGAGATGGTGACTCCATCAACGCCCAGACATCCTGGGCCAGGGCTTGATAATCCTTTCAGAAAATAAACTTTTCCTAATGTCCAATCTAAACCTCCCCTGTTCCCCCAGCCATTCCTCTTTGTAGCAAGCAGAGACCTGTGGCAGGAGCACCACACTCAGCAGATTCCTCATCCCAAGCCATTGAACAGCCTGGGCATAGCTATTCTACCTCTGTTGAAATGTTCAACTGAATCAACCAAGTTGACTTGATATGAGAAAATCTAAATCTTTATTTTAAATTCTGCTGTTGTTCCAATGCAGATTGTCATCACTAAAACATGCTCCCAGTGTAACTAGGAAGTTCTTCCCACTTTTCCTCCCCACAATTTTTCAGGAGCTGTCCCTTCTAAGTGTCTGGGATTTAGCTGCTTGTCTTTGGATTTGTTGCCTCTCTATCTGCACTGCACAGCTCCAGAATAAATCAAGACCTAATTCGACTCCCATTGAAGTCAGAAGCTGAAATAGGCTCTTTCTTCACAGAGGACTTAATGGTGCTCTCACCGAAGCTCACACAAATTCTGCTCTGACTGTGGAGACACAGGGTAAAAATCCAAAGCACCCAGTTGTGCTGCTGCTCATGTGTGCCTTGATGGTACCAAATTGTTTTTATTCCCCTGGGCTTCCTGTCAAATTGGAGATGGTGTTACAGCTTCCAAATCAGGCAGTGGAACTCATTTGTCTAGGTGTCCTTATAGCCATAAATACTTCATCATCAACTTTGAATAAAGACTTTAATTGCTTCAGAAGATCAAGGAGCTAAAATTGTAATTCATCCTTATTTGGGAAACACAAGAGGTCAACAGAAAAACTGACTCAATTTAATGTATTTTCTTGTTGTGCTCGAGGATATGTTTCAACAAATATGTTTCTCCTTTTCCTCCTGTACCTGTGCACTGATTGAGAATTTCAACACTGATCAAATTAACTACTAATAATTAATACAGTTTTTAATTGTCAAGTCAAAGCCTAAAGATCCACATGCGATTTCATACCTGATGCTGCACAAAAATCTTCAATATTTTAACTGGTAGCTCCAGTTTGAAGCCCTTAAAACATAATTGCTGCTTCAAAAACACATTTATGTTCTCAACATTCTGAGTTAAAAAAAAAGCAAACAAAACCAACAGCAAACAAAAAAAACACCCCATTCAAACAATGTGAAAACCAGAAAAATAACAATCTTGCTCACCTAGTTACTGATTTTTCCCCTATGCATAAAACAGAGACACTATAACATATACTAGTCCTTCCTCTCAGGAAGCAAACTGATGTTCCATGGACTCTGGATACATATTTTATATACCATCATTTGTCCTTTTTTGCTCTTCCAGTACTGTTTTTCCACTGAAGGCACAACAAGAAGCATTTTCTTAGAGAATAAGGGCTGGTCAACCAGTTGTGCCTCACTGAACTCACTACACCTGCTTTTCACCACTCTCTACACCTGCCAGCTGGGCAGGCTGTGTTTGCTCATCCCAATCAACTTCATACAGAATATGTTTACCTCAGAGAGCTTCAGGAGCAGGTATTGATGTCAATCCTCCTGAATTGACATAAATAGACCTAACTTGAGCTGTTCCTACTAAAAAAAAATCCTGTAAAGGAGGTGTGCAGCAAGAACATGAACAAAAAATTGATGCTGGTATTCTTTTTCAGTGGTACAACTGAATATACAAGAAGCTGTCAGTAAATTCCTTTAGTTAACTATCAATGGTGCCTTTGGCACTTTAACTAGAGGTGCTATTCTTAACTCAAAACTTTTCTTTTAAGAATCTACATTTAATTTAAAGCAAAAAAAAAAAAAAACCAAAAAAAACAAACAAAAAAAGGAGAAGCAAATAAAGCCAAACAAAGTAAGCATGAGATTGAGATCATATTTATAAAAATGAGAAAGTTTATTTTTTTAGCTTTTAACTCCCAGGGATAGCTACAATAGGGCATGTGTAGTATATAGGACAAACTTAATGGAAATCTCCAAATGCAAATTAGTATCCATAAAGATAACTTGAACTTCATTGTTCATCCACATGGGACATTTTTTGAGCTACTTTCCCTTGAAATTCACCCAAGTGCATTGAGTTTGGAAGTGGTGTTGGTGGAGGTAATTCTAGGATTTCCCTTTTCTTAACCAACATGCCATAAAAATAATCTACTTTCACATATGCTTAATCCAAATTGATGTAAACTCTTTAATTTCCAGCAAACTTGCAGGTGCAAACGAAAGGATGTTCAGTTCTCAAGCACTTTATTCTGCATTCAGTTCCCTTCACAATTATTCTCAGAGAGTGACAACCCCCAACTGCTCCAACCGCGCACAAAAAGCCTCCACACAGAGTTATAGAAACCTTCTGTTCGCTCATTTATGCTTTCTCACCCTCTCTTCTAGCTTAAAAATATGTTGCTACTTCTGGAGCCCAGAAGTATGCTCCTGATGGAGCACACACAGCAGTTATCTCTCCCGCTGTATTTATAAACTGTTGACTGACACAGGAGCTTTTATTCTTGCCACAGCTTTCCCCTGCTTGACACATTACCCAATCTCTCTGTGTAGACCTCACGCCAAACACTAAAAGAGCAGCAGAGTTCCCTTCACCGGAAAACAATCTGATCTGATATGTAAAAGAGGCAAAAATTGTTTTCACGTACAAAGCAGGCAAGTATGTGGAAAAATGGGTTTCTGTACCTGTCAGTGAGACAGTACATTCTGAGATTATTGCACCAATTTCTGTTTGCTAAAACGTGAGCTTTTTATGATAAACTTAGTGCACTGGTATATTTCCCAGGTGTGAGTCAGAGACTTGAAAAATTGGCCCTAAAATGTGATGGCATGCCATTTCAGGGAGATTTTCCTTTGTCTGGAGCTGTGTGCGCATGAATTCATTTCCAGGCAGACACTTTTCAACCTGACAACAACAGTGCGCTCTGTACTGAAATCCATCTCTCAAATTGCTAGCAAATCACAGGACATGTTTATCCTGCCAACCTGCAGGACTATGATTCTTACCCCCTGCTTCAAGCTTTGAAGAGGAACCGTATTAGTCCCAAGAGCCCTTCAGATAAACACACTTTCTCAGACTAAACGATGATTCACCCCGGCTGTTATCTGAGACCCTTCTGCTTATTATCTAAATATGCTGCTCTAATCCTGAATCAATGGAAGTGAAATCTCAAAGTACACTGGTGCAGCTTATCTCAAGGAAATGTAAAATGCCTTTTTGGCAGTAATTATGTTTTAATGGGCCTTTACAGCATGTTCTTATAAGGGGAAAATAATTTTATTGCACTTTCTGCTAGGTATTGCAGAGCACAAAACAAATCCATTTTATTTTTAAATCATAGGGGTATTGAAGTAAGTAGCAACTATTAATACAGTGTATTAGGTGAGAAGAGCATTAGTTATAATTCCTTTGAATATTGTTGTTCCACATGCTGTTGAAAACATACATAGAAAGTCAAATCATAGAACTGGAAATTTCCTGGGTTCTCAAGACAAGGTGGTTCTGTACTTTCTGGGAAGAGCTAAAATCGCTCCCTTGACCTAGTCCTTTTATTTGCCAATGGACAGATTGTGGAGAAACACTTATTTGGCACAGCTTCAGAGTGGAAAAAACAGTAGCAGTAAGTCACAGATGAAATTGCAGACCTGACACCAATTTCCTTCAAATCTCAGGCAAAATATTCCCTGACTTCGGTAGGAAAAGATGTAGGCATATGCTGATAAAAAGGAGTATATTACCAAAGGAAGAACAGGGAGCCAAGATTCCCAGCTTCCTTTCTCATTGCTGTCCATGAGTGAATCATGATGCAATAAAGGGTGGATCAGTTTGTATTTCTAGGCCTGCATTTATCTTCCTGTCAAACAGGTGCAATAAAATGTTGCAGGGAACAAGCATTTAGGGTGAACATCAGCATTTACTGAGTCTGACAATATGGATTTCCTGCCCACTGCTACCATTCTGCTTCAGCAACATCAGTGGTATTGGTTCCATATTGCAGATGGTGGAAAACTTTCCAGTGTTTTCTGTTCTCTTTGAATGAAGTCTTATTTTTTTCCTTTTGAAATGCTTTCCCTCTCACTGCTCTTTGTCTTTCTCTAACTGGCAACTGCCAAAACCAGATAAATATACTGTGGTGTTGCTGAAAGGTTTATGGTTTTTTCTCTTTTTAATAAAATGAGAACATATAAGAGAAGAAAATGTATTATTACAAATTTTGATAGAAGTAGAAAATTTTTCTTCTTCCCAAGCTTTTCTTTGTAGCATTTCCTTGAGGGTTTTGGTTTGTTTTTGTTGTTGTTGTTGTTGGGATGGGTTTTTTAAATTATTTCATTTAATTTGATTTTGAGGTGTTTTTTTGGGGTTGGTTGGTTTTGTTCTAGTGTACATTTTATGGCAAACACCTATATAAACACATCTCACAGAAGTAAACTTTACCCAGGTCCTCCAAAAGATTGTGATCCTGTAAATTCATCTTTTCTCCCATCACTGGAAAATATTCTGCACTTTTTCTTTACACCAGTGAACAGTACTGAAGTACTTTGTGGTTCAGACACTGCATATACTCTGTGTCCTGATTTCTTTGTATATATGTGACTGTCCTAGATAATCTCACTAGGAATTTTATTTTACAGTGGTTTGCTATCAAAAGCTACTCGTTACCAAGCAGCTGTACACAAAACAGGGGCACCAGTGGGCAGAAAACTGTATTCTACCTCTATCAGTTTTCACAAAGCTCACATCACAATGATATTTCCAGGACTAAAAATTTGGCTTGAATGCAGAGAAAACAAGAACATATTACAGCTCCACATGGTGCCCATTTCCTCTGACCAAATGACCGAGAAAAGTTCTTTTGCAGAGCAGGGCTTTAATGCTTCTCAGGAAAAGTAGGTTGCCCCCCAAAAATGAGATTTTCAAAATTAAATGTCTTTTATGCCATTCTGTAGCTTTGAATGGTGGTGTCTCCAGACAAAGAGAACAAAAGCAAAAAATTACAGTGTTATCTGAATCATCCAAATATTTCACTTGCAAAACCACATGAGTAGGACTGCTGGGAAAGGCTTTTTAAAAATATAATTTTTACTTCCCACTGGCAGGATGGGAATGGAAAAACCTAAAGACAAGTAATATCTTTCAAGCTGGAGTTTCAATAGTTTTACCCCAGAATCCAGAAGTGAAATTCCCTCCTACCAAGCAAACAAACACACAAAACCCTTCAACAAGCAAACCAACAAACAAACAAGTAAACCTCAACAAATTTTGAACTCCACTGCTCATTACCTTCATAATCTGAGAAATGTTATTCCATCATTCCAGATTTTTCAAAGAGGGATTTATGAGCAAAGTGGGAACTCAATAAAATAATAAGTGAAAATATGAAATACTTTCTGGTTTTTGGGTTTTTAAATTTTTTTTTCTTAGCAAGTTATATTTTTGGTTATGTATTTTTCTCACTTCCTTAGAAGAAAGCTTGCACAGCTTGCAGAGATTTTTGTGCCTGTTTTTAATTTATTCCTAATGGATGAGGAGAATAAATCTTTGTCATGGATGTTCCACATCATTATCAGTGCCTTGGGATGACATGAGACAACCATGCCAGGGAACAATCTTTTCTTTTGATAAAACAAAAAACTCAAAAGCTTTGTGGTGGCCACAGTAACTGTGTAAGACTCAGTGTGGTATCTGACTAACACCTTGAAGAAACCTGAGGAAGTCTGACTCCAGTAACTTTTGGACTTGCAGATGAGCTTTGGCTCTGTTTAGGAGAGTTTTGGCATATCTCAGAAACTACTTGGTGTCCCTTAGGATCATAAAATCATGGAATACTTTAGAATGGAAGTGACTGTAAAACACCTGCCATGGGCAGGGACACCTTCCACTATCCCATCTTGCTCCAAGCCCTGTCCAACCTGGCCATGGACACTTCCAGGGATGGGGCAGCCACAGCTTCTCTGGGCAATCTGTGCCAGAGCCTCAGCACCCTCACAGGGGATAATTTCTCCCTAATATCCAATCCAACCCTGTCCTCTGTCAGTTTAAAGCCATTCCTCCTTATCCTGACACTTCATGCCCTGTTCCCAAGTCCCCCTCCACTGCTCCTGTAGCTCCTTCTGGAAAGTCCTCCAAGGTCTCCCTGAGTCCTTCACTTTCTCAGTTGGATCTACTGATACGACCAAGGTAAGTCTTGACTTACTGTTTCGGAGTTCTGCCTTTGTCCTCATGTTTTTTGGGCTTTTTTCCTATTGCAATAAAAATTACTCAGTTGCTCCAGAAATGTTTGTGCACACAGAAATGAAAAAGCATGTTGGGAAGTTGCAGGGACGTGACAACTCAGTCCTTTTGTGTCACAGGTTCATTTTGTAAGCAGTACAAAATCGAAATCCATGTAGGATTGTAACACAAGTATTTTGCATTCATTTTGGCGGTGATTTATGTAGTCCCCATGGAACACACCCTTCAGATAAAACTGAGATAAACTTCAGTTGCAGAAATGTATGTACTGTTGATTAAATGTCACAGAAGTCCAAAATAGCCACTCTGAAGATTGTTTGCTTCTTCCTTTCCTCCCTTTTCAGGTTCTCAGATTAAATTATATCTCTGCTGATGCATAGGGCACAGGGGAAGGGAGGGAAAAACCTATGTGGTAAAATATTTAATGTAAGCACAATTGTTAGGGAAGCTATCATGAGAGAGTGCATATGCAAGCCAGAATATAATTTATCAGAACAATGAGGTGTCTGACTCCACAGCCTCCTGGTTTACTTCTGCAAGGCTGCACAGGGCCTCGCTGGAGAAGGTGGCAAGCCTGTGATGACCACAGAAGCTGAAAAGAGCATGTCTGAATCCCTGCAAAGCCCTAGCTTGCAGCTGCAGCCAGCACCTCTTCACTAGTGGGTTGTTGTCTTTTTTTTTTTTTAATCTCTGCTGTTTACTAAAATGTAATTACCAAGCTATTAATTTTTCCCTTTAACCATTTATGATGCATTTGTGATAAAAGGTGAAAACTGCCTTTATTCTTTTTAGCACATCAATGAGACTGGGGGAGGAGTATTATGTGGTGCATGATAAACCAAATGCATTTGGGGGTTTTAGAGGTAGTTAACAATGAAGATTGCTTCAGTGCCTGCATTTAGAAGAAAATTGCTAAGGTGTTTATCCCTCAGAGAGAGACGATTAGCATGAATATGAAAGAAAAAGGCAGTTCTCTGAGTTAGGAAGTGTAGCACTGAGTATTTTTTACTGGTATTGTGGAGAACTGATATGGTGATTTAATCCATATTTAAGGGTGAATAAAAAGTAGATATCATCTCCCAGGTGATGGACTGCATCTTTTCAGTATTGCACATGACAAACCATCTTGGGAAGAACAGGATTAATAAAGTTAACAAAAGCACAGTTGCAGAAAACTGGCAAATATATTATCACGTGGAGTCAGGAGGGCAATAATAGTGGAAACATTGGGAATCTTAATGAAAAGAAGCTGTATCAGGAGGGAGAGCCTGAGTTCCAGTGCAGATTATTTACTAGTTCCTCAGTAAGAAAGAATGGTCACTCAGTTGTAGTCCTGAGTTATTTTATTGGAAGTTACTCAAACCTGTCTTTTTCTCCCCCTTATTTATTTCCCTTAGTTTTTCTATCAGGCTGGTGTGGCTCAATCTTCCTGCATAAGTTATGATGCAGGACATGTGAATACAGAATAGTGAGTGCATTTAAAATGTTCTGCAGTTAGGGAAGGGGCAGCGAAATTGTCATCCATCAGTTCTCAGGATGCAAAGGAACACTGACACCTGTTTTTCACAAGGCTTAATCCTGCATGGTCTCTGAGAGCAGTGACTGAGAGCAGTGCCAGATAGCATGGGAGGCAGTATCACAACTGAAAACAGAGGGGGATCCTGAATCCGTAGGTCCACTTGTGGGAAACAACATGATTTCACTGGTGGTGAAAATAGATTGTGTCTAACAATTATTTAAGGTCAATAAAAAAAAATAATCTCACAAATTCCTGATTTTCAGATGGGGTGAAAATGCCAGTTATAAACATATCAGTTCAGAGCCTCAGACTCATTTGGATGAAGATGAGAGCAATGTTGTCATTAATTACTCTGACTGAGTAATCCATAGTAATAAATTGCTGTCTTTATTTTTAATTAATTGATCTTCACATTCAGGACTTTAGTTGTGCATAAAGTCTCTTCTGTAGTCAGAGATTGAAGATGTATTAACCAGGGGGAAGGAATCCATCTCTTTCCATGAGAATACATTAGTTTTTAGAAGGAATTCTGAACTGAGGTCTAATGCAACATCATCTCCTCTCTGGGACTGAAGACCTGTTTCTGGAGTAAGCAGGTTGTTACTGAAGAGCATTAAATGTAGGGGAAAGTAGCAGGAAGAAATTATTTTAGAAATTTTTCAGCCAAAATTTTGTGAAAATCATCAATGTAAATCTGTGCTTGAATTTCATAATCAGTGCATGTCTAATTGTGTTTCTGAAGCTACTGACCATCCACTCAGGTAACCCACTCAGCTTGGACCATCTTCTTGCCCATAGGCAAGGTCTTGAGGTGATGTCAATCACTCTGCCCAGGTGAGCTAACCTGGAAAACCCCAGGAAATCATCAGCTAAAAAGTAATGATGTTATTTGTCACAAAAATGAATATCATACCTGTGTCTTCCAGAAAGAACATCTGTCATGAATATCCTCCTTCTTCTTCTGTTTCCCTTTCCAAGTAAATAAATTAGCTTAAACAGGGGATTGCCGGTAGTCTTCTCAGTGCCTGTCTCAGCTTTGTTCTTGTACATTCCCAGAGTTAAGAAAAGGCTACTGATTTTGTACAGTGTGGAGTTTGTAATATTGTCTTGGAAGGCTGTCAGATAAAGCTCAGAAAGTCATTAGTCTGCTAGGAACTCAGACTGAATCTTTTTTATCTTCATAGTTTTCCATAATCAGTGATGTGCATTTTGTTCCCAGCACAAATTCACAGAAGGAAAGGGATATTGCTGTTTTACAACAGAAGCAAGAATTCTTTCCTGTAATTATAAGGCGTGAGACACTGACTGATCATTAATCAAGGGACTGATTATAATAATAATAATCCACTTCCACTGCAGGCTTATGGGCTAATTCTCATTTATATTAATCCCTTTTTGAACTGCTCCTGATTCATTACTAGAATGGGCAAAAAGCGTTGTGAGAGATGGGTTTGATGCACAACCAGAGCAGTGTAGAGACTTGACAAGGAGAAGAATCAATCTCTGTCCTCCAGTGTTTAAGCCAGAGCCCCTGCATTTTCTTTGGTCTGTGTCTGAGCTGTTACTCAGCTTCCTTCCTTCCTCCCAGTGATGTGGCAGATGGTTTAGGCTGGCACAGGTGGCTGAGTACCACCTGCTGCAAATTCTTTGCTGTCTTTTGCTATGTAACTCCTGCTATTGTTGTGTTGTTGTTTGCAAAGGATGACTGGAAATTAGAGAGAAGCAAGACAAGAGTGTGAAGTGATGTTCATAACGTTCTGTGATTTCTTGTTTTCTGCTGTGTCATTGCTGGGAACCTGTAGCTGGTACAGGCAGGACTCCTGTGGACAAAGGCATCAGGTTGGGAACTTTGGCTGGAAAAAGTGTGCCTTTATTATCTCATAGTGTTACTCAACCCATGCTGAGGAACAGCATTTCCCACTGCTGAGTGCTGTGAAGGGAAAAGTCCTCTATTGGCTTTGGGCGTTAAATGCTACATTCTCTTGATCTTTTGAACTCCATTGGAAATGAAACAGCCTTGTAGAAGCTAAATGAACAGTTTAAAATGGAGAGGAGGAGTAGTCTTATCATCCAAATGCATGAAAGGTATGACTGGGAAGGGCCTGGCTGAATACTGTGGACATCAGAGACAGGGCTCTCTATTTAGACTGTCCAGGTAGTGAGAGAGGTACAAAAGAAAAACAACTCTGGCACCCTAAACACTTTCCTGAGGATGGGGAATCTCTCTGGGGTCAATCATGTCTCTGTAATGTAGAGAGAAAATTGAAGACTAAATAGAGATATAATTCTAAATTTAGAATACTTGACTACCTCTTCGAGGGGTAGAAACCAGGTGAAATAAGGCCTGTCCTTTGCATCGAGATTAGTACTGGTATTGCAATGTTTATAAAGTATTGTATCCAACCAATATCCTATCTCGATGCTTTCTTATTTGAAATGTAACTGCTGCAGGTTTCTTGCTGCTTGCTATTACAAATAAGTTTTAAAAAAAGCTACTTGTTTTTGGCTCCCCTTCCCCTGACAAAAAATAAAAGACTAAAATAATCCACAAAAACCAAATAATTATCACAGCACTTCTTACCAGTGTACTTTCATTAGTTAAATTTATTTCAAGAGGTAGAAGAAAAGCACACTTTATCACAAGCAGTGCCAGGTGGATGATATGGAATCCCAGTGAAGACAAATGCGATGCTTATGTGTGTAAGAGAATTCACTAGCAGAGAGATATGGGAGGTTTGCACTTTGGCTTTAAAAAAGATTTGCTGCTAAAAATTAATCTTTGACCATATTGGCAAAAAATTTTCTGAGACAGAAGAAATTTTCAACTTACTTTTAATAAAAAATTCTGAGTGAACAATGAAGTTTCACATATTTATTATTTTTATTTTCTCTTCCATCATTATTTGAAGCTTTTTCCCTTTCCCCTGAGTTCCCTGTGTCCTTTTTCTTCATTTTTATCCTTGTTTGTTCATTGTCACAGATGAACAATATCCTGCCTGTTTGCAAGAACATATCCCACCCCTCAAGTGTTCACTATAAATGTAAAAAACACAGTTTATAATAAGAACGACCCCTGTGGTAATCAGGGAGACAGTTTTGATTAAGAACATCTGTTAGCAGATTCCTGGTTCTAAAGTCAAGCAGAATATAAGACAAGAAGATATAGAAAGTGACATTCTTCAAACTGTGAGGCTGGCCTCCCTGGGGAGGCTCTGACCTCTTCCAGAGATACAAGCCAAGATCATAAAAAAAAAGAACAGGCATCAAAATGTGTGGAGTGTGTGTGTAGTTTGAAAAACATGACACCTTTGTTTCAGAGGTGCCGCATCTTTAAATTTCCAAGCACCACACTTCTGAGGAGCGTGGGGTAGGGCTGCACCTCCAGGCTGTATTTGCTGCTCAAACACATCACCACACAAGGAAGAAGAGAGGACGGGGATGGTGACCCCTGCTCATTGCCTTGTCCATTTTTTTTTTCTTTTCTTCTCTCCCTTTTATCCTTTTTGGGGCTGACAAGGCCATCTCTTAGCTATGCAAAACATGGGGGTCTGGGAGAAATGGCTTCACTTTAGAGCTCTGATGATGTAAAATGGTGATGTAGGAGATGCTGCCTCTAAACAATTTCCATTCTGAGTTGCACAAAAGTTTTTTCTGGCCCAGCACTCCTTCTCCAGCATTTTTCAGGGGGAAATACTCAGGAAAGAGTAAAGATAAAAACCTGGCTTTGCTGAACTTTGTTATACATCATCCTACACTCTCTCAGTCAGCCAGGCAGAGCTGTCCTGAGCTGAACATGAGACTAAGACTTACGTTTGAGAACAGCACATAGACCAATCCTTCATACAGATCTAGGTGTCTTACTGTGATTTTACTGCTCAATGACTTTGTTTCTCTTCTGGACACATTAAGATACTGATCTTATTTGGAAAAAAATTCTGATCTCTAATGAAAAAAAAGTGCAGCACACAAGTTCTGTTCATATATGCATGATAACAGCATGAATTTTAAAATTAATTTAAAATATTGGTCTTTATGAAAATTTTTCTCTTCCTCATTATGAAAAGTCAGATAAAGGACTATAAATGAAGATGAAGGAGAGAAAACAGAGGATAAGCATTTTCTCTTTGCTAAGCTTTTTCCTTAAAAGCTGCTAGAAAAAGTAAGCATATGCAGGAGAATGTGGAAATAGGAACACTCTTCCAAGGGTAGGTATGGAAGTATTCCTTTGGTGTGAATGAATTGGATTATGGCAGACTAAGTGTTGCTAGAACTGAGAATTTTGAGAGATTAAAAGCCAATGAGTACAAGTATACTGGTAATTCCATATGGATCAGGAAAATTGTGGGCTACTGCTGGAATAAGTGAGTGTCCTAATGATGAGGAACATGGAAAAAAATTAGGGGTTACTCTTTCCCAGCCTTCAGAGGCAAGCTCTGCTCTTAGGCCTCCCAGGAAAGTTTGAGGAAGAGAGATAATAGAGGGGTATAAAAAAGGGAGATGTGAATCAAGCTGACTGTAGGAAACTCAGTACCACAGGATGAGATGCATCCAAGCACGTTGATGAAACTGCTCAATGTCATTGTGAGGCCATTCTGATACCTTTGAAAAATCATGTCAGATGACTGATCACTGAAGAAAGGCAAATATGGCATCTCTTTAGGAGCACCCCAACCATCAGGAGACTTACTTGCCAATGTTCTTCAATAAGAGGTAGAAATATATAGTCTTATGAGGATTAGTGGCATTTTTCTTTTCTTCATTCAATTATACTGGAAAAGGAAAAGTTTGCTGCCTTCTTTCAACTTTTAGAATAGTTTTGTTTTGTTTCTATCCAGACTTGTTGCTTATTCTGAAGTATCAAATCTTCTAAGCAGAATGATGATTTGGTTTCAAAAGAGTTTTTACCACACTTTTCAGTTAAGTCTTAGTCATAACACACAAGAGAGTACTCGAGACTGATGTCAAGCTGCAAAGTGCTGTAAGCATGACAAATCTTCACTTTAATTCTCAGAATTGATTTCCTTTTGAGGGGGTGTGATTTTCTTCTGTCTCTTCCCCTTGCCATTTACTGACTTGGGAATGTTTTGTATTTTCCCCTTATTGAGTAGAAATTTGTATCCAGTACTATTGTTGAATGATTTTTAAGAGGTCCCTTTTACAGCAAGAAGCAGTTAAAGAAGATAGTGTGCCAGATGCACAGATAGACTATTGCTTATTTTATAGGGGAACCAGATAAAATATTTTTAAAAAACTACTGAAAAATGTATAAAACCTTAGGCTTTGTCTCCATCTAAACCTGAACACTCACAAAACCCAGGTCAACTTGGGTTTTAGTTCTGCTTACTGTAGAGAAACATGGAAAAAGTGGAATCTGGACTAAAACTTGAACCTAAAAATTAACAAAGAGTTGTAATGCATTCTTAGTCCTTTGTCTGTTCTATGTAATATGTATACAGATTTGCAATGATTTTAGTACATTTATTGGTAATTAAATTTATTCTTTCTCTTTGTATATATTATTATGTTGAAGTTCCTGGTGAAGAGAAAAAAATCCACTTTTTTTGAAATTAAAAAATAGGCTTATTTATATTTGACCTTGGAGTCCTTGACTTTGTACTGAGCAATCATGCCAAGGGGAAAAAAACTGAGAAATGAATGTTAACATCAAAAAATTGGAATGGAAATGACTAGCTGAGTTAACAACAGAAAACCAAGTCTATGTCCTCAATCCAGTTTACACAGAATACTTAATGAGTCTGAAAATGGATCATTGCAAACATGACACAAAAGTATTTTGCCTCTTTAGTCTAATTTATCAGCAGCAATAACATGTTATAATAAAAAATTGCATAGGTAAGGTCATTCATATCCTGCAAGTCTTAGCTGTGCCCTGGCATGAACTAGTATGTGTAGGTAGATGATTCTGACTCAAGAATGGCAGTCCTAAAAGCTGAGAACTTTGTCCCTTTGGAATGACTCAGTGTGTGAAATTAGGAGCCCAGGGCCTCCTGTCAGTCAGGAAAAGCCATTAAGCACCCCTGGGGAGTGATCCTGGGAGTACTTGTGCTACAGAACATCACTTACTGTGAGCAACTTAAACAGGGATATGTGACCTAATTCCTTCCAGGTTTTCCATAAATGGCTATAAATGAGTGTACAAAGTTCTGAGCACTTTCTAGAGGTGGATCACCTCACTTAAACAGAGCTCATTCTTTGTAAAAGGTTGTGCAGAGTTGTCATACAATGGTACAGGAGTTGATTTATGAAATTCCTAACTCAAGGAGACAGGTCATCTGGGCTGGGTGTTAGGTTTTGAGTGAAAACATATACTTCTAGCTAGCAGTTCCACTCAGTTGTGTAAACCCTCTAAAATCAATAATAGGTGCAAAAAATAGATAATTAGATAACTAATGGGATAGCTATTTGCCACCAGCAGAAGCAGCCTGTGGTCCATTAATGGCATTGAATTGTTTACCACTTTTTACAAGGACAGCTTAGACAGTGGACTGCACAGCCAACTAAATTCAGAAGCCTAATCCACAAATTTAACTTCCCTGGAGGTTTCCATTTTCTGCTCAGCCTGAAGGAATCCTGGTTTGGTTCTGTTCCCCCTACAAAGAAGACTCCCCTACTAATCATGGTGTAGAGGAGCTCTAAGGGATTGGTGCAAGGAGAAGAAAATCAGGGTCAAAAGAGATGGGGGCTGCAGTGAAACCTTTGTTCTGATGTAAAAGCCTGGGTTCTAAGGGCAGATTTAATGATGGTATTTAGTCATTAACACTCCCTGCTTTGGAGACTTTGAATGTGATGTATAATTTTATATTGCATCCTTTATTAATCTAGTAGCTATCTAATGTAGATGTCAAGAAAAGACCTGGGAACAGAAGCACAGCTCTGTTCATGTCTTGTCCAAACCATAGAGTGTGGAATCCCTTCTGTTTGATACCTTCAGTGTTCTGCTACCCTTCTGAATGCATATCCAGTTTCAAGTGGGTGGGCTACATTATGACCTGATCCACTATGTCTTGTAGCTTGGTAGTTAATAAAATTGCCTAGGGTGCCATGGGTGATAATTTAGAGATTTTCAAATTCTGAGTAAGTCTCAAAGAAGACTCCTACCCTTGAACAGCCTATTAGTCTGCCATTTTGAAGCTTAGTTGGATGAACTTTTTCCTGAAGCAGGTGAAATGTTTTGAATGATATATAAAGCCCTTGGGTAAAAGATACATCATAAATAAATGATAATGGTCAACATGAAAGTCTATTCACAGGAAGTATTGTCAATCAACATGAGCTACTATTGTGAGAGATTTAAGGCTGAGACTTTTAAAAGAGCATAAGAAATCCATTTCCCTTCAATTTTCAGCAAGGGCTGAGGATATATATATATATGTAAACTAAACTGTTTTAAAAAAATCCTAGCCTAAATTCTCAACAGAGTAAAAACCACAGTATTTGATGCTGCATCCTGCTCAGAGAAATGGTCCAATGTTGATATGTGTATTCCTTTTTTATCAGACCTTCCTGCATCTTAATATCTCTGGAGAACTGATTCTGTCAGGAGGATTCTGATCCTAACCGACTGTTGCCATGGTATTGGGTTATTCTGGGCTGTGATCAAGAAAAGCAAACAAACTTGAGAAAGAACCTGGCTTTCAAACATATTCTCAAGCCACAGTGCCTGAGACTAGGTTTTGAAAACTAAATCTTGATTTTTCTGTACAATGTAGCAGTTATTAAAAGCTTCTGAAAAAAACCCACCAGTAACAAGAGTGTTGCTGCGACAATAAATGCATATATAAAAAGAGAAAAATGCAGGAGGAGAAAATTGGGCCAATTCTTCCACTCTTTGAAATTGTTCATTCTCATTTAATAGCATTATCTCAGACTGAACTGAAACCCCCACCTTTTTTGAGAGCCTTTAAAAGAGTAGAAATTTGTGCAGATCGGGTCCCTGTTTTGCTAGGCACTACTGCAAAGCTGGTGTCAATCAATGAATGTCTTTCTGATATTACTGGGCTTTTGAATTGAGTGCATAATAAGGAACTTGTACCTGTCTCTGATCCCTAGGTAGTAATATAGTTTCTTTTACACCTGTTAATGTTCATTCAAATGCAAGTCATCTGTTTGTACTGGCAGAAGTTTCTGGTAATACATGTGACGCTATTCTCTTAATGCAGGTTCTTGCATAATAAGTTCATATTCTTAGAGGACACAACTCCCTTGATGGGAAAAGAAAAAAAAAAAAAGAAAAAGTTGTAAGAGAAATCCTTGTTATTGGGTTGATGAACCCAGAAGGATGCACAAATTTCAGCAAGCATTGTTTCCAAGGGTAAAACAATCAATGTGAATTTATGTAGGGAACCAGGGAACTTTTCCTCAAGTTTGTTATTTACAGATGGGTAATTTTGCTTGCCAAATGACTGAGCATGTTCTTCCTGTTCTGCAGGCAGAATTCACAGCCATGAGGGACCAGTACATGCGAGGTGGGGAAGGCTTCATTATCTGCTATTCCATCACAGACCGCCAATCCTTTCAAGAAGCCGCTGAGTTTAAGGAGCTCATTTATCGTGTTCGGCACACCTACGACATCCCCGTGGTGCTGGTGGGAAACAAAATAGACCTGGAGGAGTTCAGACAGGTAAGTGACTTCTCCACTGGTTTTAGCTTGGTTTTCCTGGCTGCCTCAGAGGTTTCTGCAGCAGAGGTTTTACTAAGAATTATTAGCACAAGGAGAGGTTTAATCAAAGAGCGATGAACTTGTAAAAAGTTAATGTCTTTGTGGTGCTTTTCATTCATATGTTGTGGAACTTGAAGCAGCCTTGGCAAATCACATCCATACTTCTTGTTTTTACTTGAAAAACTTTGCCTATTGTTATCAGAAGATTTAAATATATGTTCAAATATATCTATATATATTTGACTTACAAAAAGTTTCAGTCAATACCTTTGTGGGAAAAAAAAACCTGGGGTTCTTTGAAGTTGTCAGTCATTAAACAGAGGTTTGTTTTTTCCCCAAACATACTAGATTTGATTAAAAGTTTTTCAACCTCAGACTTTAAAAAAAAAAATTGTGAAAATAAAGAATTACATATGAGACTATGTTTGCCTGAAGATCCATTGACTGTGTTATTAGAATGTCCAGGTAAAATGGTGACATGAAAGACATGAATTCATTTTGGTTTGTATACAAGATTTCAGCTACCACCACCAATGGAGCAGCAGATTTTTTCAACTACAAGACTGTGGCTCTCTCAAAGTCTTTAATAATCTTTGCTCACTCTTTTCCTTTTGCTCCCTCTTTACTTCTTCCTTACTGTTTCTACTGGTGAATTAGAGAGACATCACGTTAGAATGGCTTGGTTGTGACCTGGTACTGAATGGAAAATATGTCTAATCTTAAGCAGAAGCTTGGAACAAGAAGAAAAAAAAAAAAAAGATATTTTCCTATGTGGAAATCTTAAGGTGCTCCTGATACAACTACAACTGCTTTCAAAAGCCTGACTTATGTGCAGACACATGTAACACTTATATAAAATGGTGGTTTATTGGTTCATTAAAATCTGTGCTCACACAATCCTATCTACTCTTTTCCACTTATCCTGTCACTCTTCTCCCTATTTTGTTGTCTTCTTTATTCTACCTGAAGAAAATCCAAGACAGCATTGAGCCTGAAATTAGTCTAAAGAATCTGATTATGTACATTTAAAACGTCACATCTGTTTTCCAGATCATTGGCTTCCTCCCCAAATCAGGCTGTGATAAAACCCTAATGGTGCAGTTTGACAGGCAGCTTGGGCTTCACCCAGCAGTGCCACATGCTCCAACACCAGAAAGGGAGGGACATAGGTTTGGGGAAGGATGTGGACTCAGTTTAGATGAAGTTTCAAGAATACTGTATTTCCTAGTTGGTACAAAGATACTCTTTCACTGATCTTTGGTACTACCTCTTTCTGAACTTACTTTTGTTGGAATTTTATATTTTAATCACTTTCAACATATATAAAAATTCATGTCTGGTTTAAATATTTTTACATGCTCCTTGGTGATCTTGTCTGGTCTCACAAACACGAAAACTACTGTGCATGAATGTCTGGATGTATTTCACCTACAGCATTTTAGATTAAGGGGCATGGGGAGGCTCTTGGGAATAATATTAGAAATTAAGCCTGTGAGATGTGATAAACACACTAAAAATTCTTCTATGAGCTCACCGCTGATGATTCTACCTAAATATGTGAACAAGGAAATTTCAAAGTGTGGTCCTACATTTTTAACAGTTTTCAATGAAACAGGATTTAGGTCTTCAGAATGTTTTCCTCCATAAGCCCCCCAGAAACGCCAGCACAACTGGCAATTGCAGAAGGCTTTTCTCAAATATTCTGCAACACAGACTTAAGTCAAAGACCAGTAAGGTAGTGCAAAGCAGATCTGCTCCTTTAAATAAAGCATTTGAATATGACTATGTGTCCATAAACAAGCAGTGTGAACCGACTGTGGAGTAAAGCAACCTTTTATGAAGTCCATATTTTGGGATATTGTTTTTAAATTTCAACTACCTGTAATCCAAGGCATACTGCATAACTAGTTGGTGCTGTGGTGTAGAAGCTGTACTCCCAGAGTGCATCTTCACTTAAATTTCGTCCATTACAGATTCAATTCCACAATTCAAAGCAAATCATGCTTAAGAGGGGGTGATGAGCAGATACCGTTGAGTAAACCTTCTTGATCCAAACTGAAGCCCCAGTGTGAGAGAGGACACTTCTTTGCCCAGCTTTAAGCACATATTAATGCACTTCATTATTTCAGAACTGGGACATGAGGCTGAGCTGTATGTTTAACACTGAAATAAGTTTTATCTATGCTCACTTGTAAGGTTAAGCAATATCTAAGTAACTGGATGAGCTTTGGGAAGGTAGATTGAAAGGGATCTTTTCAAGGTCATGCAGTGTGGTTATAGCTTCATTAAAAGCATTTGGATGGTCCAGAGTGACAGCCAACTGACTCTGGAGTGACAGGCAGCAATGAGGTGGTGATGTAGGGCATTAACATATCAATGAACAAGCAGGGAGGTGCACAAGCAGACCAAATTTGAAAGGCTGAAAAATAGAAGGTGTCAGAATGCAATCAGCCACATTGGAATTTGACCAGGGCACCAGGGCTAATATTGTTGCTTTGTTTAATGACATTTTTCTCCTATGAATTTCATTAAAACAACTGTAATGTTATTCATGTTATTTCAGGACATAACATTAAGTTCAACATTCCCGGGCATCATTTCCATTTAATGGCAATTCTGCAACAATCAGACAGGCCACAGTGGCTTGGCCAGACAAAGCTTTTATTTAAAATGTGAATCCCTACACAGTGCAGTTAATGATGTATGCTGCTGCTTTCTTCAAATCTGTCAACAGGCCTATAAGAACAAAACAAATCTGCAATTAAAATTGTGATTTAAGAGAAACACTGCTGTAAAACAAAACAATGAGTTTACTATTTTTAAATGATATTTTTAGTTCACTGATGGCTTCAGTGAAATTACAGTCTTTTAATATGCCTGAAATTTTTAATGTCCTAAGAAATGGGTCTCTCAGTACTCCTTCTTAAAGCGAGTTTCAGTTATATTCACCAGAATAAAGAATAAACATTTTCAATTTTCTCTGAACAGCACGGGGGAAAAAACGTTTAAAAACTGTGTGGAAAATAGAGTAAACCATTATCTTGATGTAAATGTGGTGGCAAGGCACCCCTCATCCCCCAGAGAACAGGCATGAATGGCTAAGGCATTCACAGCATCAGTGAATTTGTTTGTACTGGAAGGGACTTTAAAGCTCATCTCATTCCAACTCCTCTGCATGGGCAGGAACACCTTCCACTAGACCAGGTTGCTCCAAGTCCCATCTAATCTGGCCTGGAACATTTGCCTGTGTCCATTCCCTGATTTTTCAGCCATTAATCTAAGAAATATTTAAGTATTATATGTATTATATTACATAGCTATTTGATAGAAAAATGCAGAACCAAGTGTTTGATTAGATAACGCTTTAGTTTCAGTGTTTTCAAACAGCAAAGTCATTAGGCCAGTGAATGCATGCTTGTATGCATTTAATTATCAGATTTTCAGAAACATGTTGGACCAGCTGTTTGAAAATGCTGATACTTTCACTTTAGGTAAACCTTCTCACTTTACTCCAGATGAACACTGGATTAAATATCTAATTAGAACATATTCATCTTTTTAAAATATATTAAAGCTATTCAAGCTCATGCCATACTAATGTTAAATTGCCGCTTTATACAAAAACATTTATCAGTTAGGAACTCTAGGGTTACTGAAAGGTTGTTTAGAAAATATACAAAAGCCTTTACCTCCTAATCATTACAAAATATTAATTACCTTAAACAATTCAGAGGGGAACTAACTACTCAGTCTCTTTTGAATAATGTGCTATAAGTCTGAGCTCCAAAACATTCTTTCTAGAAGTTTTTTTGAACTTTTAATGTGGATGTTAGAACCCCTTTGGAAAATCTAGCCATGCAGAAATATCACAGAGCAGTTTTTCCTGTATGCTTTTTTTTGACCCCAGAGAATCAGAGCTGTGGGCTCCAATGAATCCATGAATAATATATCGATGTCCATTCAGTCTGAAGTTAGGAGGGCAGCTCATGTTTATTCCAGCTCCTGGCCTCTCTGGGAAGCCTATCATCAAAGCTGTTAGTTTTGCCAGTAGAGTCTTGCTCCTGAAAAGAATTATGCAATTGTTTGCCCTTCCACCCATGAGTTCTCTTACTGGCTTCAAGCAAAAATCTGAGATGAGCCATGCCTTTGAAAGCTTTTCCCTCTACAATCCCCTTCTTTAGTAGGAAATAAAAAAATCATGATGAAATCTGCTTTTTTTCATCCAGAACTGTAGTGATAGAACAAGGAGGAAAGGGTTCAGAGTGAAAGAGAGTAGGTTTTGATCAGATGTGAGGGAGAAATTCTTCCCTGTGAGGGTGGCGAGGCCCTGGCACAGGATGCCCAGAGCAGCTGTGGCTGCTCCATCTCTGGCAGTGCCCAAGGCCAGGTTTGATGGGGCTTGGAGCAGCCTGGGACAGTGGAAGGTGTCCCTCCCCATGGCAGGGGGTGAAAGATGGGGATCTTTAAGGTTCCTTCCAACCCAGACCATTCTGTGGTTCTGTGATTCTATGATTTAACACAGAGCAATCCATTACTTGGAGTGCAAATGTATTACAGAGGTTTCACTGTATTTTTTTCTTCCTAAGGTTTTATTATACCACAAAATAATTCTCAAACCAAGATTACAGTAATTTTTCATTATCAGAAACAGCTAAATATTCTCACTTCAATGAGGTTTTGCTCCAGATTTTGCACAAGCTAAGCTGACTGGTTATCAGATAATGTGAGTGTCAATTTAAAGGTTTTCATTTTGGCAGTTGCTCTGTTTTCATGCTTCTCAAACCTTGAAATATCTGTTGAGTCTGAGACAGATAGAAGTTTCTGTTTTTTTTGTTTTTGTTTTTGTTTAGCTTTGTGTTTTAAAAAAACTTGTTTTGGTTTTGTTTCTTTTGTGTGAGTAACTGTTGGGTATATGTATCAAAAATTGTCAGTCTGTACCTTCTGGTGCCTGGTTGAGACACTGAAAATACTTCAAGAATATGATATTATATTTTACTTTTATTTTTATTTTTCAGTGCATGACTATGAAACACTGTTTACTATGGAGCACTGTTAGATGCTCCCTTACTCATATTATGAATCATCCAACTGCAGTACTATGAATTTCTTACCCTAGGATCAGGCTGAATCCTTTTGCTTTTGGGAAAAAAACTGCTTTGAAATTTGTAAATGTACTTTAACACCTACAGTTCCATTTTCTCTTGGAAACATGATGGTAGAAGGGTCTGTACTGAAGAAATACTCTTGTATCCCATTAATCAGACCAGTGCCCTACACAAAGAATGAATGGTTTCAATTTTTCTTCTGAACTTGAAATGCAAGTCAAGGGAGATGCATTTTTGGCATTTATTGACAAAGAATAGTATACATTTGTGTTAATTACAGACATTGTAAGTGGTGAAATTAAATTACTTGGCCAGATTCTCTATAAAATCCATGCAGAAAACCAGGATTTATCACATGTCATAGAAGTGTCTCATAAAATGAGATGTATCTTCCTGGGAAGAAGTCTGTCTTGCTGCTGACAGCAGAGGGAGGCTCAGATAGCCACCTTCCTTGCCTTTTTATGGTGGTGTTGGGGTGAGATGAAAACTTACAAAATTGTTTCTGACATCTCTTCAGTTAAGAACCAGAACTTACTGATTCATTCTGTTACTGCTGCTGCTAACTGCAGACTGTACTTCTGAACCAGGCACTCATCTTTCCTTTAGTTTTTGAATAAGCAAAATCCTGGACAATGACTACAAAAACATAATGGAAACTTAACGGAAAAAAATCCAGAGGAGAATATGGCACAGAAGAGCAAATTCATCAAAATGATGTTCTGTCCAGAAATGGGGAGTTGGGAAAGGGTCTGGAGAAAAAGTCTGATGAGCAGTAGCTTAAGGAGCTGGTGGGGCTGAGCCTGGAGGNGGCTTTTCCAGCCTCAGTGGTTCTAGGGTTCTATTTATTTGAATTTTTTATTGAATTTTTAAATTAATTCTTTCATCCATTTTGATTCCATCTTGATTGTTCATTTCCCATGGATATTCATGTAGTTCCATTTCCATCAGTGTCTGATGAAAATTAATAACATTTGTAAGGAACTGCTAGCATCAGTTATATCCACTTGCCTACGTTTCCTTCTCACATGATATCACATCATATTCTTAGTTTGATCTGCAAAGTTTGAACAATATAAGCCATTTTTGCTGTTTTGATGGAGCTGTGGCAGTTGTCTGAATATTTGAAATTAAAACTACTAAAGTTGTCATGATGTTTTATTATCCTAGAAAACTGTCAGACCTTTGAATAATCACTTTCTTGCATTATCAAAAAGCATATCTGAATTCTGTCATGTTCTTCTAGGACTCTAACTTCTATCTACTTTTTAATTGATTTTGATTTTTCAATGTTTCTCTCACATTGGTCATTATCCTAAGAAGTCTTTCTCATATAGTTTTTTAAAAAGAATTTTTAGAGTGTTTTCCCTCACAAGAAAGAAAAAGAAAGAGAGAGAAAGAGAGAAAGAGAGGGAGAGAAAGAAAGGAAGAAAGAAAGAAAAGAAAGAAAGAAAGAAAGAAAGAAAGAAAGAAAGAAAGAAAGAGAAAGAAAGAAAGAAAAAGAAAGAAAGAAAGAAAGAAAGAAAAAGAAAGAAAGAAAGAAAGAAAGAAAGAAAGAAAGAAAGAAAGAAAGAAAGAAAGAAAAAGAAAAAGAAAGAAAGAAAAAAAAGAAAGAAAGGAAGAAAGAAAGAAAGAAAGAAATTAAAACTGGCAGTTGTAGTCTTTTGGAAGAAAATTCTATCAATATCAACTTAACAGTCTTTAGCAAACATTCATTTATACAGAGTTTACTTCCTTGTCATTGCAATGCTTTCATGTTTCCACAACCTCCCCCACACCATGGCTTCATGTTACCCAGGCTGCAGTAAATGCCATCAGGCACATTGAAAACTGTAATGAAACTGTTGGTTCATTTCTCAATTTATAATTGTGTTAACCTCTAGTGAACTACACAGTAAGTCCTGTAATTCCTTCTCCATGGAACAGAAGACATTTGAAGGGGACTAAGATGCAGATAACAAGCTGCTCTGTAGGAGAAGAAACAACAGCAAAACAAAAGCTGCACTACAGATAATAAAATGTTTATAATGTAAAACCTGGATATTCAGAGATAAAAACAAAGACAGCTAATTGCTTGTAGCTGAAGCAGGACAAAACAGGACGTGTAGCCAGGGGTATACACAGCGGAGGGTGCTGCAAGGTCACTTCACTGCCAGGGATATTAAACAGCAGCACAACTTATATTGTATTGAAAGGCTCCCAGTACTTCTTATCTCTACCTGCTCTAACTTCACCATACACCTCAGAGATTTTTGTCCTCCCCATGTACTGAATCCTTACTTGGCATGACTGTGAGTGATTTCAGTGGGAAAACACCTCGGAGGAGAGGTGTGAGGGTACAGAGGGGCTCTCTCACCTCTTGCCTTCTTGATGGAGGTTGCTCCTCAAGGTGGACTTGGGCTGAGCTCTGTCTGCTTGTTCTGCAAATTAACACAGGCTGACTCTTTTGAAGGTTTTCATATGACAGTCATGCCAGCAGGATCTTTCTTTGTAATTAAAGCAAGCAAGTTATGTTGTAAAACTTCAACCCAAGACTCCTGCAGGGCTGGAGGAGTGTAAGACTTGTTTGGAAGTGAGTTCAGGGTCCTGCAGCTTTCCTCAGAATCCTTCAGAGGGAAAGATATTGGTTACACAGTGACCACACAAAGAGAATGCAAGGCTCCCCTTGCAAGGCAAACCACAATGGGATCATTTTTTGGGTGACTAGAGCTTAGGTAGTTACCTTTACAGATGCCTGTGCTGGATATTTGTTGTGGTTTAACCCCAGACAGCAACTAAGCACCATGTAGCCACTCGCTCACTCCCCTCTGCTCCTGATGGGGAGGAAAATTTAAAAGCAAACAAAGAAAAGTAAACACTTTAATAATTGAAACAAAATAAAATATTTTTTTAAATTATATTAATTATAATAATGATGAAAAGGGAAAGAGGGAGGAACAAAACTCAAGAGAAACAAGTGATGTTCACCACCACTGCCTGATGTCCAGTGTGTCCCCAAACAGAATTAGGCAGTTCTTGGCCAACTACCCTCAGTTTATGTATTGGGTATGACATTCTATGGTACGGAGTATCCCTTTGGCCAGTTTGGGTCAGCTCTCCTGGCCATGCTTTCCCCTGGCTTTTTGTACACCTGCCTATGGGCTGGACATCAAAAGGTCCTTGACTGGAGTGAGTACTGCTGAGCAGCAACTAAAATTTCACTGTGTTGTCAACATTATTCTCATTCTACATCCAAAACACTGCACTGTACCAGCTGCTAAAAAGAAAATTAACTCTATCCTAGATGAAGCCAGGACAAAAGAAAAATTTAGAGGAAGCATACTGCCCCTGTTGGACCTCCATAGCTCATTTTTCACTAGCATAGCAAGGTGTAAGGAAGGAGCTGTGTGTGGCTCTCACTTCAATTCTTTCCCTGCTCCAGGGCTGAGTGAAAAATGCCATTTCATTAATTTTAAATGTATTTGCTGAAGTCCTCATTTCCCTGTGAATCTTGCTCTTGAGCTCTGTGTACAAGCCAGGCATCAGCTGTTTTTAACACAGAGAGGGAAGATCAGGAGCACACCACAGCAGGCAGGGCTGGATGGCACACAGCTCTGCCCCTCCACCATCCATGCCTGGAGCTCTAAAACCTCCCATACCTCAGGATTATCCTGTTATTTTCCCCCCAGGGCCACACACGTGTGAAAGAGGATGCAGTGGGAAAGTATCTCTTTACATACTTGATGCTGTTTTCACATCAGCAAAATCAAGGTTCAGCCCAACCCTCACATGTTATTTACTACAGTTCCAGTTCAGGAAACTGCTTAAACAAATGCTTAATTAGGGTGGAACTAATGCAAGTTTTATAATTTAATCTGCACTTGAGCGAAGACGCTCTCCTGAAAGTGGGACAGCAAAGAGCAACTTTGCAAAACTAAAAGTACTTTTGCAAAATAGCATATTAATATAGGCAACGATATTTAGAGTGAGTTGTTTGTACAAAAATGTGAATTTCTGGTAACCAGGATAGCTTCCTATGTGTTTTTGCAGTAGGAGGTCAAAGTACTTGAAAGTAGAAACTTTGCCAGAATTTAATTACAGCTCATTATGGTGTTATTAATAATAAGAGCATGACCTAGCATTTAAAGAAATGAAGATTAATCAGGGTAATCATCTTTGATTTTTTAAGATTTTCTTGTATTCTCAATGACTCACATTTTTTTCCCCCAGATGAATTAGGAAGTTGCAGAGATTTGTTTTTAATTATATCTAACAACTTGCCTAAGAATAGCAACATTAGCTTCACACACTGTGACATTGTTTAAGTTGTGCAGTCATGAAAATAAAAGGAAAAAGAATTCCTTATCTCCCCCACTAAAAACAGAGTCCAAAAAAGTAAATTAGGGGGAAAACATGTGTCAATACCTCATCCACAGTATCCAAATTTTACTACATAAAATCTATGTAAAATGGTAGCTTTTAAACCTCTGAGTAAATTGTTTGAAATAGCACAGTTATTTCAAGAAGATCCACAAAATCACCTAATATAAAATGACATTAAAGCACATTATTGCACTTCAAACTCAAGATGTTAAATGTCTACAAAATATCAAAACTTGGATTTCAGTGTTAGTCATTTACATTACTAATCAGACAGTTTTGCTGTTCAGAGCCCCAGAGCCTGTCTGGGAGCTAGGGTGTGATGTGTTGTTTATTTGAAATTAATCTGTACAGGGTTTGATATATCTTAGTATCTTCATACACCTTCTCCTCATGAATGTTTTTTCTAAAAGAAGAAAAGGATAAGCTTCCCTTCTGCCATTATTGCATTTATTTCCCCCGTCACTCAGGAAATGCTTTTTCTCGCTGTTCCAACTACTAGTAGGTAAAACTACCCACTACTACAATTAAAAAATGTTAACAAGGGGAAAAAAATATGTTTTGCCAAATTTTTTTAAGTCATCTGGTACAAGCACTGACACAAATATGCAGGGTTTTGTGTGTGCTTGTGTCTGTCTGCATGTTTTAACACTGTAATCTAACACCAACATTATGCTCAATACAGGATATTCATCAGCACCACAGGCCACCCCAAGGGTATTCCTGTCATAAATAGTTAGATATTGAAATTCTGAATTCACTTTATCTTTTCTCTGAAGCAGTGGGGAATGCAGTGTCTTTAAATTTAATGATGATTTTCATTAGCAAAACCATAGGATAATTCTTTATTTTTTTTCCTAGCTGTGACTAATATAATACCTTAGTTAAGCAACAACAACACAAAAAAACAAAAAACAAAAACCCCCACCAAAAACCCAAAAAAAAAAATCCAGAAAGAACCCACCACCACCAGCACCACCAAAACAAA
>VZTZ01007939.1:25077-66989 GCA_013400955.1 Drymodes brunneopygia | reverse complement strand
AAAAAATAGGAAAAGCAAGTAAGCAAGCAGGCAAACAACAAAAACAAAATAGGTAAAATTTGCCTTGGTTTCCTAAACGACATTAATTTCTACAGCTTACAATTTCTTGGATTTTAAAACCTGAGGAAGCATGAGGTGGTTCTTTTGTTTGGTTTCCCCTCCCAGCCTGCTCTAAAATCTGAGTGATATTATGCCAGATGTGCTTAGTCTGCGGCTTCTTAAACCACAGACCAAACCACAGACCTTCCATTTGAAACCTTCCTAGAACTGATGGAAACCTCACACCAGCTACTGTCACCGAGTCCTGGAATGTTTTCCACTGAAGCCATACCTCAGGATTATGCTGGGGGCAGGCGGTCAGGTTGAGAGGAATATTCAGTCCTCAGTTATCTAGTTATTTTCACCTCATTCTGAACAGATACAGGAATGTGGGTGTCAGGTGGCATTCCTCTGATCTCTTTTGCTCTCTTTCTTAACATATTGTATGAGGAAAACTATCTGGATTTTCCCCATTTAATTAAAAACAGACTTTTTTCATAATTGTTTTTATTAATAGGTTATTTTTATAGGTTGGGAGGAGATTGAAGGTGTTTGTGAATGAGGTTGAAGATGAGGAGAGTGAAAGAGAGAGCAGAGATGATTTGTGCTTCCCTTGGAGTGAAATGCACCTTGAGCACTCTCCAGACCTGTGGCCTCTGACTTGAATTGGGATACAGACCCATGTAACTCATTTCCCAGTGCAAGCCACTGAAAAAATGTTCATGGAGAAGTTGTGTTTCCTTTTAACACCATTTTCTTTCCCATCTGAAGTGAATGAGATGATTTCACTGATGATCGCTCTAAGATGTGACTGTAAGATGACTGGTGATGGCAGGTAACCTTTTCAAGATTATAATGCTCTCAAAACCAGGAAGGGGATAGAACTTGAGAATGGTTTGATTTGATTTTGAGGATCTGCAGTGCTGAGAAGCTCTGAGGTCTGCCAGGAAACAAACAAACAATCAAACAAACAAAACCCCACCAAAATACAAACAAACAAAACCCAAAACTAAACCAACAAACAAAAAAAGAACCTCAAAAAACAACAAAAAAACCAAATCCAAAACCAAAGAAATCAAAGAATGGTGGAGTTAAAGAGCTCATAGATGGGTCAGCAACACTTGGTGATCAGTGAGACTGAAGCCTGAAAATCCTTTGAGAAACATCAGGCAGCGCTTCAGACATGCTGGTGTCTGCAAAAACTTGAGTCTCCAAGAAAATGCAGTGTAAGAATTTTAAAGCATTTAATGTTGATATGTTTCTGTACTTTGAGACAGAGAGTATTTCACTGTCTTGCTAGGGTTTTAACCTTATTTGATAAATATTTGTGAAGAAAAAGAAGTCAGGTGTGGGAGGGGTTCATAGGTAGCAGTTCATTAATAACTGCTTTTCCTTGTTTAAAGCATACACCTCAGTCCTTTGTGTTTTATTAGGAGGGAACTAATTGCAGATATTTTTCTGTAGGGATAATTCCTAGATTAAAAATCTCCACTGAACTTACTAAATTTCTGGGGAAGAATTATGTTGTATTCAGTGTTACTTTGTTCTTCACTCACTGTGGTATCTGGAGCACAAAGCCGTGGTTAGATGAGGCAGTGGTAAAAATGATTTTTTACCCTATTCAGGAAATCTTTCCTGAAATTCTTATTAACAGGAGTTAAGAAATTAATGTTAATAATAACTGAATTTTTCTTTATGCCAAAATATGTCTATCTAAGGCACAATTAATTTTTCAGAACTTGCTGGAGAATCTCCCACTGTTTGTGCCATTCTTCTGTGAACAGGAAGAGTGACATACTTTCCATTGCTGTCAACATGGCAACTTTTATTTCATTTAAATTTAATTCACACACACACAAAATACTGCTTTGACTAATTTTGAAACCGTATTATATAAAAAATAATTTTATATTTGTCCCAATTGCCTGACATTTTCAATATGGAACGTCCGTAAAAGTGAAATTGCTTTTTATGGAGCACAGGTAAAAAGGCCATGAGGGAAACTGACGATAATAAATGAAAAAAAAACCTCATAAAAACAGTGGAATAGTTCCAATGGGAATTTTTTTCATTCTACTTGTGCAGTAAAGTTAAAGGCTTGTTGTTATGCCAAAATTACACAGTAGTGCAGAAATCTTTATTTTTATAATCAGCAAATTCCTTAACCTTGTGACTCTGGTTAGAAGTCTGCTCTTCTTCAGAGGTGTGCTTTACTAAAGCAAGATAGTATTGACATCTCTGGCAGAAAATACTGTAAAAAATATGTGATATTTACACAGAAAATTAACACAATGCAGTAACGAAAAAATTAAGTAATGACCTGTTACTCAGGAAGTAGTCCATAAGGTCATTATCAACTTAAATATATTTAAGCCTTCAGCTTCTTCAATGCATGTTTTTATTTGTCTAGATAGTGACTGAAAATAGACAATATAGCATATCCCCAATTTTCTATAGTGATGGAAGCATCAACAGTGCCTATATTATATAATTTGTCCTCCTGTTTGTGCTTCTCATTGAAATTCTAAGGTCTGAGCCAAGTCAGACCTCAAAGGCAGCTTTTACCTGCCTCAGTACCTGTGGTTTTATCTTGATGAATAATGTAGCTAAATGACAGGATTTTGTGGTGTTTTGTTCTGAACAATCACAGGAAAGACAGAGAATGCTGAGGTGACTTTGAATGACAGAAAAGTGGACATTAATATTAAAAAATGGTGTTATGACTTTAAATTTAGTTCATTATTTGTATCAGGGTAGGAGTGGTTGGTGTAGGAGATCCATAGTCAGAACACAAGCTTCCTAAAATTTGGAATTAGGACTTTAGGTATGAGGGTTCTTTAGTAGGCTTTCTAAATTCAGTACTTGGGCAGCTTATAAAAATGTTACAAAAGTAGAGATTTTACAACTAACTGATAATATGTATGGTAAAAAATCATCAGGAACAGATGGTATTCACCCAAGAGTTCCAAAAGAGTTCAAGTATAAAATTGCTGAACTATTAACTGTGCTTAAAATGGAATCAGCAACATAGAAATGGAAGATGGCACGTGCAGAACAGTCCAGGGAGCTGCAGACCAGTAAATCTGAGTTCTGCTGAGAAATTTCCTATCTGCTACAAGAAAAATAATAACAAATACATGAATAAACATGTATAAAGAGGAACAACAAGTACATGAATAAACAGTATTTTACAGGCAAAAGCCATTGTGGCTTCAGATAGGTTGCTTGTACCCAACAAATTAAATCAACAAACATACAAGGAGCAGGATTCTTGCCATAAATTTCATAAATTTCCAAAGAGTCTCATGTGAATAACAAAAACAAAATTGAAGGACGATATGTCACATGTTAGTGAGTGTCAAAAGGAAGAAGTAGCAAAGGTAGGAATAAATGGTGAAAAATAAAAAGTGATTATCTTTGTAACTACAGGTAGATACAGAAATTCCTCTTTGAAATAGATTCATCAATATTTGGACAAAAAAAGTGATAGACTTTCCATTTAACTCTTTTAGTAAGTATTTTGGGTGATAAAAGTGACAGCTGAACATGATGAGTTTTAAGATCAATTCTCAATATATTTAGAGGTTTAAAATTCATTCTCAAACTTTTTAATATAAAGAGTATACATAGTTCCGAACAATACAAGATTTGGGGAGAATTAATTGATTAAGCAGATTATATGTTAAAAATATGAAAATGCTTTCCTACAAAGTGCATAACTAAACTATAGAATTTGTTGCTGTAGGAATTACAAATGTAAAGGGCTTTTTTAACGGGTTAAACCAGTAATTTAACCAGATATGCAAGGAGTTTTAAAGGAAAACATGACATTCCTAACTCAGTCCCCAAAGATGCAAAGAGACAGCAATAGCATTTCCTGTGTTTCATCAACTTTCATGTCCTGTCCCTGAACAAGATGATGCTGTTGATGATAGCATGGAGGGACAAGATAGAGTTGTGGTCTAATTTATTCAGTGACACTGCTGTTCTGCTATAACACATATCTAAAGTGAACCATAACAAGTGAATTTGAGAGGGCAAACACACAGAAGTCTCATGAAAACATTCATTTACATAAGTATTTACATTTCCATGCCCTCATATATTATACATTAATGTGTGCAGCAGTATTAACACGGTGTTAATATAGCGTAATCACTGTAGTTATATTATCATCATATGATTATTATATAATCAAAGATATTATATGGTAATTACTGCTAACGATGGTTGGTATGGGTTTCCACTGGGATTCTTTCTGTATTCTTACTTGTCTTTTTTTCTGAGGTACTCTATTTTCCAAGCAAATGTTAGCTTGATGCAGATGTTCAGTCTGCACTATAAAACGGTCCAGAACACTGGTCCCAAGAGTTTTTTTCTTTTCAAAAGTCCATGAATCTTTTAATACTCTTTTGTTTTATCTTTAAGTTCAGGGAGATTGTTAGTAATAGTAATATTTACTAGAATAATTTCTGGCAAGGAAATAAAGAAAAAAAACAATAGATAGCAAAGCCAATTCAATTAAAACTAAAGGTTTCCACAAACCTTTCTTACGTGTGTGGTGGAGTTTTCTAATTTAAAGTACCTTTTAAATACAGGCATGAGACAAGAATAAGGAATGGCATTAGAGACAACCCAGAAACCCTGACTTCTACTCATCAGATCAAACATCAGATAATGTTGTCTCCCCCATGCATGATTATATGCATTGTCTCCCTTCGCAGCAGAAAATAACAAGTAGCAAGGGGTGGAGAGATTCACTGATGCAAGCTCCTAAGCCTAAGGCTGACATTGCCTTTCAAAACAGTTTTGGCTGTGAGTGCTTACAAACAGATGTCAGGCTGGGGGAAAAACTGATCAGCAGTGCCACTAATTTGATGTCCTCAATGCTTCACTAGCTGGATGATTTCCCATCCTGGACTACTGGCCCATTAAACCTGTCTTTTATTATACAGTCATAAAGCTGAATGACAGAAAATACATAATTAAGACTAGTCAAATAGCAGGCAAAGGATCTACGTTGATCCCATTTGTCTGAGGTAGTGAGGGACAAATTGGAATCTAAGGGCTAATATAGAGGAACATTAAAGTGTTTGCTTTCTGTAACACAGAGCTGAGATCTTTATAGCTATGTGGGGAAAATGCCAGGTGCATGGACAGAGTTATTATCACAGCTATCTGGCATGCCAGGAATTAGAAAAACAAGCATATTTCCTCAGGTCTTTGTATTGCGTTTCTCTTTCTTGTGAAAAAAGGAGTCTGCATAAGATATTTGTGGAATGGGCAGTGGAATCAAAGGCATCCTCAGAAATCTTGGGGATGACACTGAGCTGTGTGGTGCAGTCACATACTGGAGGCATGGGCTGCCATCCAGAGGGACCTGGACAGGCTGGAGAGCTGTAACTGTGTGCAAATCATGAAGTTCAACAAGGCCAAGTGCCAGGTGCTGCAGGTGGGTCAGGGCCACCCCAACTACAAATAAAGGCTGGGCAGAGAATGATTTGAGAGCAAACCTGGGGAGAAGGTCTTGGGGGTATTGTTTGATGAGAAGCTCCACATGACCCAGAAATGTGCACTGGAAGCCCAGAAACTCCAGGTGTGCCGTGGCCTACACCAAAAGTGTGGCCAGCAGGCTGAGGTAGGGTGGGATTTTCTGCCCCTCTGCTCCTCTCTGGTGACACCCCACCTGCAGTGCCATGCCCAGCTCTGGGGTCCCAGCATAGGAAGGACTGGAAACTCCTGGAGTGAGTCCAGAGGAGGCCACAGAGATGCTTCTGAGTTGGGGTTGGGGAACCTCTCCTGTGGGGAGAGGCTGGGGGAGCTGGGGGTGTTCAGCCTGGAGAGGAGAAGAATCCAGGGAGACCTTAGAGCTCCTTCCACTGCCTAAAGGGAATCACTGCCTAAAGCTACAGCTTTGTTGTGCCTTCAGTAAGGGAGAATAATGCACAAGTCACCAGAACTGAATCTTCAGTATCATAACGCACATTGGCTGTGGGCAAATTAAAGCTGGCAAATTAAGACTCAAATGTTTGGTTGCCTTTGATTTGAACTTTTGACTGCAGAGGCGCATTAAAGGTGGTTGGCAATTGCCACTTTGTTCTCATTTCCCAAAGCTGTAAACACTACCTCTGCATTCAATTGTTCAGGAAGAGTCTGTATGATTGTAGTCATTATCCTGGTGCAAAGTGCTGTATCTGTAAAAGCAGACTACTTCTACTGAATAAATATTAATATTTCAGGCAATTTTGAAATGCTTGTTCTACTTAACTGCCTTTTTCTTTATGCAGTTTATTTTCCTAATATTTGCCATCTTGTAAACTTTTCATCAGGAAAATTTCATATATATATGTATATTACTTGGTTTTACCAAGTATTTACTTGGTTTTTAAATCCAAGATGAATTTCTGAAGTTGATAGTCACAGTAAATAATTTCAGGTATTCACAGGATGTACTGTCATGTCTTATAATGTACCATAATGTACTATGTCTCATTATTCTTTGCTCTAGATTCTCGAAGTAGAGGCTGGAACTCTTGATCAAGATTGATGACTTGGGCCTAAAAAAAATCAGTCTAATCTAATAACTTTGAATTTTAATGGCTTTTGAGTTTGATACAGCTGTTGTCTCAGTCCTGTTTTACTCAGACATGTGGGTAGTGTGGCTTTTCCCATGACTGATCCACTGGTTTTGCTTTTGTGTCCTGCCTGCTAATCAATTTTAAGAATCAGTAAAATATCTGCGTGTGTTTCAGAGAAAAAGATACACTTAAAGAGCCTTCAACCACAATAGACCAATAATGTGGAGACTGATAAACCTTGTCTGCAATTTCTATTAACAGTTTCTGTTTTTTTCCTCACATTTCTTCTGTTAGTTCTTTATCTTTAAGCTTTGTCTTGTGTTTGCTTCACAGAAGCATCATTAAGGGGCAAAGTCTGTAAAAAATCAGATTATTTCTTTTTAATAGAAAAGATTAATCTGTTGTGCTGAAGACAAAATAACATTTTAATGATGATTAGGGGTGTATAAATAGTTTTCAATAAGAGAGATTAACAAAGTTTTGATAATCATTATAGCAAAATATTGAGGGCAAACTGCTTATACACTGGCATCACTGATTTTATGAACTCATTTTATTTCAATTCCTGCTGTCATACAAAAAAGTGTCTTTGAATGTTGGAGAAGCATATATAAATATAATTTCCTCAGCAAAATAGAATGGCTAGAAATATGCAGTGAAAAATATCTGAGCATTTATGTAAATTGTTTTGTCTCTTGGAAATCAGAAGGTAACTAAGCATTTAAGTTTTACTGCAATATTTTTATTAGTATTATTTCACCTTTAATAGAGGCTATTTTGTGTGTGGGTGAACCGGAAGATTATGTTGTAGCTAGCAAGAATGTTAACATAATTTTTGGTACACTGCGTTAATAAAACAAGTGTAATGAGCCATAGTGGTGTGCAATATCAGGTCAATGTGAGAATTAAACTGCAAGTAATTATAATACTAAGATTGGTTGTATTCTAATTATCCTATGGCTAATAGTACAGAGTCGATTGTCTGAAACCAAAATTATTTGGGCTGGAGTTGTTTTAGTATAGATGAATATTAGCTGATGCATTGTCATTGAAGTGATATGGTCATTTGTTTTTCACTTAAAAATATCCCTCCAAGAAGCAGTTAGAATTTTCTTCTAAATTGAAATGCAAAATGTGGCTGGATTGTGGAGAGCAGTGACACTAGCTCTGTGCATTTATTCTGTTTTTTATGGTGTAAGTAATGTTAAACAAATTTGTATTCCACGTATCGCATAATGCAAGAACATGACTGTAAAAATGATCTCTATAAAACTACTAATTACCAGGGAGAAGAAGTAGATAGATATAGTTATATTCTGAGCACAAATTGGACATCAATCCTGAGTGAAAATTCACTTCATGCACAAGCTGTTTGAATTCAATGTTATTCTTAACTGAAAACTTGAGGAAAATTTCCAGCTATACTGATAAATGGTGGGGAGAAAGTTGGAGTTTGTTACATTAGTACATCAACACCAACATAAAAGCTACTGTTAGAAGTATACCCACATTGGGTAGGACTCCCCTCATCTGCCAAACCTAAGAAATCTACTATTCGATTGTCTAAATTTGATCTTGCCACCCAATCCATTGCTGTTCAAGAGCAGCAACAAATGTTCTGTGCAATCACATAATCATCTGTCCTATGTAAAAATAATTCCTTGCTACCCGGTGAATATCTGGCTGCACTGACTCTTTCTTTCTGGTGATAATAGCTGTGGAAGGGGACTGATATTTGGGGGAAAAAAAGTATGTTCTGCAAATTATATGGGTTTAGTAAACAAAATAGTTTGGCTTGGTGAATTTCGGCCCAAAGGAAATGGTTTCTAAAGGAAGAATTCTGCAAAAGTCCCTGCCCCATCCCCAGCAATTAACAGAGCCTGCCTTTCTAGTTTGATTGCTGCTTCAATTGTATCTAAATTTGCCTCACATAGAACTTTCACAACAAATTACATTCTCTCATAACTGTTTTTATCAACAGTAGAATTTTCAGCAAATTTATCCCTGTTTCTTATTGTGACTGATCAGCGAACATGCTTTTCCGTGCATGAACCTCTTTATTTTTCAGAATCTCCATAAAGATAAGAATGCAGTTTATTTTAGAGATTGTTCATCAATTTGCTCCAAGACTATTACAAAGAGTACTGGCTCATCATAATTTACAATTCTTGCTGCTTAATGGATTGCATCACTCACACGCCTCTGGTTCTCCTTCTTTTTATTTCCCCAGTAAGAGGCCCATAAGCAGGAGGCAAAGCAGGAGCAGACAGGCATGTCCCCACTGCTGGGACCTGAGGAGATGCTGTCCTGCTAGACTCTTCTCTCATTTTAAGAGGCCTCACAGTGGAGATTAAGAGCCAATTCCCCTCATTTTCTAAGCTGATGAGAATTCAGGTAATAAGTTTTCTACAAGCAAGAAAAGTATTCACCCATGAATGAATTCTTGTTATTGAAGTAAATGAAAGATCATTACATACATCAGTGACTTCAGTGTAAAAAACAGAACTGGGCTAGTTACTGCTAGACAGCTGCAAGGGCTGGGTGCTCTGTAAGGGCAGGGAAACCAGGAATCAGCAGTGAGGAGCTGAACATTATCACAAGTCTGTCTTAGCCAACTGTTGTGTTTTAACCCCATTTAAACCCCAAGCCCCTCACAGCCTCTGGCTCACTCCCCAATTAGCAGGAGCAGGCAGATAATAGGAAGGATAAAAGTGGGAAAACTCAAGGGTTGAGATAAAGATGGTTTAATAGGGAAAGCAAAAGCCTTGCACACCAGAGAACAAGAAAGTGATCAATTCACTGCTTGCCATGGGCAGGTGTTCAGTCACCTTCAGAGAGCCAGAACCCATCACATGTAACAGTGACTTGGGAAGACAAACACCATCACTCCAAACACCCCCCCTTCCTCCTTCTTCCCCCCACTTTATACACTGAGCACGATGTGACACGGTCTGGAATGTCCCTTTGGTCACTTGGGGTCACCTCTCCTGGCTGTGTCTCCTCCTAAACTCCCAAGCACCCCCAGCCCCTCCCCAGTCTGGCAGTGCAAAAAACAGGAAAGGCCTTGGCTCTGTGTAGGCCCTGCTCAGCAATAACAAAAACATCTCTGTGTTATCAACCCTGTGTTCAGCACAAATCCAAAACACAGCCCTGTAGCAACCCCTGGGAAGAAAATGAACCCTGGCCCAGACAAAACCAGCACACCAATGTAGCACAGAGCATATGGCAAGTACTTGAGGTGGGATGGTTTTTGGCAGGTAAGCAATTTAAAGTAGCAAACTTTGAAAATGTAATATCAGGCAGATATCAATGATGTGCTCTGGGATAGGGAGGACAGTGATTTGTTTATGAAGTTCATCTGTCCACTCATAACATTTTTTTTCACTTTAAACACACCACATCTGGTTCCTTGCAAATATTCATAGATTGCAGACAGCAGTAAACACGCCTCTTATTGAGTAAGAGTGATTTCATGGACCAGCAGAAGGATTATTGTCACAACCAAATTTACAGCCATACAATTCCCTTCTCCTGGATGGAAAGAAGTAATCTCGATCAGGAAAAGAAATATGTCATAATAATAACTTAAGGAAGTTAAGCAGTATCTGGAAACGTTCACGGGAATGTAACTGGGTATACTCAAAGTACTAAACCAGTTCTCAGCACACTTTTGGTCCAACTAACAAGCTCCTAAATCATCCTTAAGCATGGATCAGGGTTCATCCCTGTGAGCTGTTTGCATTTAGCTGCTGTGTTAGGAAAGTTAAGACACGGTTGTGAGCAGAGGTACAAACCTCTCTGTGCCAGTTGGCCTCCATGCCTGGGAATATTTCTGGGCACATTTAATTACTACTGGCTGAAGAGGCTCAGGCCCAACTGAGAAACTGGACTCCTTCACTCTAAACTCCACTTGTCAGCAAACTCCACCATCAGAGGCTGATTCAGCCTCCCTTGATCCTGACCTGTCCAAATTTTTAGACAGTTGCTAAGGCAGCTAAGCCTGCAGGGTTTAACATGCTGATAGCAGAGGAAAGGCCATGTCATTCCCCAAAAGGCAAAGTATAATACAGGTACATTTCCTGTATATTTACTAGTCACTTCCCCAAGCCTCTTCAGGCTCATCTAAAAAGATTATTAAGTCATTGAGTTGTTCTTTCCTGCAACAGGGAATGTCACCCATTATTTTTCATTTTTTCCTCCCTTATCACGAGGAGGTTCCTTTTTCAATAAATTTCAGCCATAACATAGTGTTCTATATAATTTGCTTTCAAGAATTTGGTCCTTGATAGTTAAATGTGTCCCTAGGAGACAACTGTACACTTACACATAATAAAGCAGCCCGTGGAAGAATACAGCATTGTGTCTTTCAAAGTAAAGTAAAGTAAGTAAATCCTTTGTTTGATACAGAAAGTTTTGAGTTCACCCTATCAAAATATGTTTACACATATATATAGATACAGGTATCTATTTTTTCTCACTGATTTTCTCACTCATTGAAAAGAAATAACTCTGCCTCAGCTCTTGCAACCACAGTGTAATGTTTCATTATCTTTTCTTTCATTGAAATCTTCTCATGCACAAGGTGATCTGATTTAATACTTGTTTAAACATATCAAACAAAACATTTTCCCTTCAAGAATACCTCAAGTGTTTGGTCACAGTGGAATGAAATTATTGATTGGATTTGGCACATATTTGGAAACATGACCTTAATCTACAGGTTTCAGGGAAAAAGGTATTTTCCCCAGGTACTGCAGGAAGTCAGATAAGTGAATTATACTTTTGACATGTTAAAGATGTTCCATTTTAGACAAAGGAGGTGATATCCCAGTTGTGTCACTGAAACTCAATGTCCTCTGTTGCTTGTTAACAGCTGCACATTTGTTGTTTCAGTGTCCCAGTTTGCTCTCAAGTATAAATGAACTGCTACATGCCAAATAATCGATAGTTCTGCCAGCTCTGGAAATACAATATTGCTATTAATATTGATCCACACAACAGAAATCAAGGCATCAAACTTTGCAGGCATTACTTGCCAGCACCCTGTGTTCTGCCTGCAGAGTAACCGCTTGAAAATCGCTATTCCCCAGGGAATAATGTTTTTTGCTCACCCTCATTCCCTGTGTCATAACGAGCACAAATATAAACACAAGGGGATCAGGGCACAGGTGACCAGCAAATAGGATGCATATAGATTTATGTAAGCCTTCTATGGTATCTGGGTGCAACAAATCAAATGCAAAGAGCACCAATAGAAACAATCGGCATCAGCTTCGGTGCCTGTCTCTAAGGGCACATCACTTTTGGGCTGGCCAAAATAATCTGTGTCCTGGATCTTAGAACCCTTTCTAGTGCCTAAAGGGGCTCCAGGAGAGCTGGAGAGGGACTTGGGACAAGGCGTGGAGGGACATGACACAGGAAATGGCTTCCCAGTGCCAGAGGGCAGGGATGGATGGGATATTGGGAAGGAATTCCTGGCTGTGAGGGTGGGGAGGCCCTGGCACAGGGTGCCCAGAGCAGCTGTGGCTTCCCCACCCCTGGAGGTGTTCCTAGGCTGGACAAGGCTTAGAGCATCCTGGTCTATTGGGAGGTGTCCCTGCCCATGGCAGAGGGACTGGACTAAATGATCTTTAAGGTCCTGTTCAACTCAAACCATTCTGTGGTGCTATGGGAAGGGTGAGATGGTCTGTCGATGGATGGTCTGAGGCCTCTGGCAGCCCTCTGCAAGCACTGGGAGCACCATCGGCAGGGAAAACCTCATATGGTTTTCTTGCAGAGGTAATTTCAGATTCAAGTTCTTGGGGAAAAAAAATAAAGGTCCTGCAACACTGAGTATTGCTGGCAGCATCAAGAGCATCTGTTCCTTATTCTCCTGTCCCCTCCAAGCTGCCAGGTTGCCTTGGGAGGGAGAAAACATGGTGCTCCCCATTCTCACATGTGTGTTCACACACACCTCTGTGAGTTTGGTGGGTTTTGTCATATCTGTAATGACTTTGCAATGAAGCTGTGAATGAAAGTTTGGCAGACTGGTTTTACAATTGTCAGCCTTCCCAGAAGCAGCCCAGAATTTCATTAACTAAGGTATAGGCATGATTTCTTGTAAGCTCTTTTCAGATTTTACTAGATCCAGATAAATTAAATCAGTATTTTACCTATGTGCCACCAAAATTAGTTGCCACTGATCTCTTCATAAAGGAATACCATAGTTCTCATCCCTAATGTTTGAGCAGCAGCTACACTAGATGATGCCCATTTTTTAATAAGTGCCTGTAGTTCAATAAGAATGATGGGAAATAAGAAACCTGGATATGAGTAAAGCACAAGCTTGGTGAGGATAAGAGAGTGAAGCAGGAAATTTGAAAGGGAATGGTCACACTGACACCATGGCTGGGTAAAGGTGGAGGACATTGATGGAAGGGTAAAAACAGGAGTCTAAGGTGGCTGGAAGGAGTCCATGAGAGGGCAAGGGAGGAAAAAAGACGTCTTTCCTTTCACACGACTTAGGAAGAGGGCATCAAGACAAACAGTACCCTCTGCAGTGCCTGGCTCCTCTCCTTGAGATGGTGGCCTGATTGTGACTCAGTGTCATCATGACCTGCTGTGCTGAGGGTCATGCCAGCTGAGTTCTCTCTTCTAGGTGACCCTTACCCACATCACCCCCTGGCTCCCAAGGAGCAAATTTATCAGCCTTATCCTTCATCAGAGAACCTCAGCTTATCTCCTGCATGAAAAGCCATTTAGCACCTGTGAGATGATGCTCAAGATAACATCTTGGGAAGTCTACAAGAGGAATGAGACTTGTATTATCTCTTACTGGGAGCAATTAAGGTCAGGATTGAAGAGCAGTCAGAGTTGCAGGGAAAATGAATGCAAGGTTCTTTATCTACTGGCAATTCCTAAGACCTGGCTTCGTACCAAAAATTACATTTCTACACTCTTTCTGAGGCAAGAAACTAAAATTCAGACACTCATTCAGGAGCAGGTATAACTTAGGGTTGCTGCTTGGAAGAACATGGGGGTAGGGCTGAAGTTGTCATCAGCTGTGGCTGTGTAGTGTCATCAAAAAGAGGTGGTGCCATAATTGCAAGCTTTCAAAACATTTCTTCCCCCACCAGTATCACCTCTTCTCTGTACAGCCTCAGCAGCTTACTTCAGCTGTGACTGAAACCACAAGTTATGCCATTATATTTTTTCGCTCCCATTGGATGGTGAGTATATGGCCATTTCTGCCCCTTTCCTCTCTAAGATAAAATGCTCCAAAATGCCATCATTGAAGTTCAGAGGTCATTGGTGACTTTAAAATCCTCTCCAGTCACCTTGGATCAAACCCAAATGAAATAAAAATCCATAAGAGAGTCAAGGGGTCAAGACACCAAAATAATGTGTCCAAGGCAAGCAGCTTCTTGGTTTCAGAGTGTTTCTGGCAGCCATCTGCTCGTTTGCATTTGAGGATGTGACGCTTTTAGAAGTCAGAGAAAAAAAACCACACACTCAGACCCACAGTCTTCAGATATTTTACTTGATAACAGGATTCTCTTTTTTGTGCCCATTTTCTTGCAACCACAAGAATGTCCTGTTTTGCAATCATACTGTCAGCAGGTGTCTGTAGTGCTGAAATACCAGGATGTGTAATTCTCCAACTGAAAAAAGTAAAAATCTTTCTGAAGCCTTAAAACATTTTCTCTTCACTCCTCTTCATGAATGAGTAACAGAATGGATTGAGTTACTAAAACTCAATAGTTGCTCGTTTATTTACATGGTTAATGATTGTCCCTTTTAAACTAAAAAGATACAGTTTTTATCATTCTACTCCTATTTCAACTCTGCGGTCTCAGCCTTGTCCTGTGTAACAAAGAAAATGATCCTTTTATGGATGGTGTTAACTGAGACACCAGGGACAAAACCACATTTAAGAGCTAAATTCCCCTTTTATTCTCAAAGGTGATCAGGATCAAAGCATCAAGAGTCCAAAGCTGAAGAGAGAAACTTGAACTCCTGGTGTATCGTTCCTGTGAACAAATAAAGACATTTTAGATTCCCTTGTGCCAGTGTGACCCTTTTAATCATCAGTATGGCCACAGTTATGAAGATGATATTGTCGCAGTCCATAAAGTTCCGGTCATAGCCAGAGCATCACAAAGCAAATATATTATTGTTCTTGATCCAAAGTGTATGTGACAATAAAAGGTGAAGATGGGAGTTGAAGAGCCCTGCAAAGGCAGGCAGGAGTGGGAAAAGGCTCTGCAGAGCCCATTGGTACAGCCAGCTGTGGCCAGCTCTTGCCAGGGTTGGGTGCATCTCACTGGGAGAAGTTTGCAACAGGACTGTGGGCAAGGCTGGTGTAATGAGAGCCTTCTCCTTGCAGGAGTGACAGCCTTGGGGAGGAGATGAAGGTGTAAGAGCAGAAGATGTTTACTCTCTTACTTGGCACTTGCTTAGGGAAAACATTCTTTCTCAATTAAAAAAAAAAAAACAAAAAAAACCCCCAAAACTAAAATGAATAAGACATTCATAAACTAATGAAAGCTTCATTTTCATCTGTTGTAATGGACTTCATTACATTCTGGACATTCATCACATCACAATGTTTATCTGCAAAGCAGTATTTCCCAATGCATGATGAAAAGGAACAGCAGGAGTACCTCAGCAAATTCAACCCTGGTGTCAGGATTTTAATGGCACATACATTACCTTGATTTTTTTTGTACACCTTCATTTTGCTTTAAGTGACAGTATTTGGTTTTGATGCCATGCTTTTCATGCATAAATTTCAGCGTCTCAGTAAGCAGGGCATAACACTATTCCTGTTTCAGAAGACAGAAAAAAAAACGGAGTGAGGTGATTCAGTTGTGTTCAGAGCAGAACAGACCTCAATTTTCTAAATTCTATCCCAGGAGTACATTGCATCTCCAACAGGAAGATTTACCTGTGAGTAGGCAGTGTCACATGGGATGTGAACCAAAGGCTTGCCCCAAACTGTGATGCAGAGAATGGACTCTCCTTTGGCTTCTTGTGGTACTGGATTGCTCATCTCCAGACTCTTTTGCAAGGTCAAGGATTCTGAAGCGGTAACTGGAAGGGAAAACATTCAGCTTGGTAGATAAAGCAAATAATAAGGGGCTGCCTGTGTTTTTCTTCCATTTTTGTCACTGGCCATTGTCAGTTGGCCTTTTCTAGTGGGATTTTCTGTAAGTCCTGTTTGGCATAGAGAAGCAAACAGCTGACCTCCTCTGTGCTTCCTGTTTGTTTTCTTCTGGTCTCAAATTTGCTTTGAGGGCAGTTTGGGTTCAGTCTTGTTCTGAGGCTCTGTAGGACACACCAGGTCCTGTGTTGGTGTCTGTCACCAGCAGCAGCAGTGACTTGGGAGGCTGAGAGTCATGAGGGCAAAACTGGAAGTCCCTGCAAAGCTAACTGTGGCACTAGGCCACCCATAATTAGCCAAATTTTTTGGGGGAAAAAGCTTGTTTAAATTTGTTCTTCAACTCTGTGCTTCTTGTGGGGTCCTGAAAGTTTTAGGGCAGGGATTTAATCCTGAACGCATCTTTCTGGGCTCTGAGTTGGGAATCCATGACATTCCCAGATTGGTTTGCTGCATTACAGGTGGCCTTACGGCAGGCTTTGAGAACATTTGCTGTTGAAGGGCCATCGTGTCCCTTCAAATCCTCTGGCTTGTCCTTTGCTATCACATGCCAGGTCATTTTGCAGTGAGTGTTCTTTTCTTTTCAGGAAAAACAGGAAGATTGGTGTCAAGCAGCTCCAGAAATCTCTGGAAGCCCTGCTGCCAAATGTGTCTCTCTTTGGCACTGGGAGTCTTCCAGCACGGCACTGGTTTTGATTTACAATGAGAGAAGATGTGACAAACGAGCCTCTCTGGGCTCCCTCCTGCTTGGAAAAGAGCTGTAAACCTGAATGGGTTGTATCCCAGTGAAATCAGCTGGTGAAAGAATCAGTCGAGTTCAGAAATACTCCCTTTGCATCCAGGGAGAACTCAGAAATGACTCCCTGATAACTGAGGAACCATCCCTCCACCATGGCATTTTCCACAAAGGCAGCTTGTGGTCATGCAGCTCTCAACACAAACAGAGAAGGAGGGAAATGTGCAACAACATCCGTCCTCCACAGCCTTGTCCACCCTACAGACACATCTCCTGGCCAAGGAAGGAGCTTGTTATTCCTAGACTTTGTTGTCCTCTAAAGGGCAGATCAATTGGCCAAAATTAGGCCTAGGGAGTGGAAAAATCTGTGGCTCAGCACTAAGCCAAGCTGCTTTTTCTTGAGGAAGTTTAAAAAAGCCCCATTCCCCAGTTTCATATACCTCAAGATCCTGGCTGCTGCCTACAGATTAATGATTTTTGTGAGGCTTTTATGAAACACTGGGGAAAACTAGGATGTTCTGACTGAAATTTCCCTGTCCATGCAGGCCTGACCTGCAGAGAGGAGTTGATTTTCTCAACAATGGTTCATAGGATGAGGACGGTTTGGCAGGAGAGTTTAGCAAGTTGGAGGAGAAGAGCTTTCTGAGCACAGACACTCAGCCGTTATTAATATTTTAGTGCCATCACTGGCACTGTTCAAGGCCAGGGTGGATGATGCTCTGAGCAACCTGGTCTGGTGGAAGGTGCCCCTGCCCATGGCAGAAGGGTAGAAATATGTGTGAAGGTCCCTTCCAACTCAAACCATCCTGTGATTCCATGAAATAGTGTGATTAATAGGCCAGAGGGTCACAGGAGCATTTCTATGTGACAGAGAAAGCAATTTTACCTATATTGAGACTAAAGCACCAAAACCTCCCATTGCTGACATCACCACATGCAGTTTTCACCCCTTCATTTAATTCACAATATTTTAGGTGCTGCAAGCATAGAACTCTTTGGCAGTGCCAGAGTTGAACTTACAAAGAACTGGGGTAACAGAGACGTTGAAATTATTTAGATCAGATCCATTCTTCTCCATATTTCCCTTGCCTTGCTTGATTTGTGGAAAACTTCATTGCCTGTCTCACAGCCGGTTGACAGAACCAGGGAGGCACATTGAAAAGTTTCTGTCTGCACATACAGGCCTGATACACTCCAGAAGGACAAAAAGAGCAATCATCTAGATGTGAACTGAGCCAATTAAATGTCTGAGCAATGTTTCGAAAGCGAACATGGGCGGCATCAGAAATTTTCCATCAGCTGTAATAACGCCAATTACTTTGCCAGTTGCTGATTCCACTGTGATTTGTTTAGTGCAGTCATGCTTCAGCCTCTTGCCTGGGCTGATGCGCTTTGTTGATGCTGACTGTTCATTTGCAGAGCTTTTTCACTCTTTTTTTGTCTGGTGCTGTCTCTTTTCCCTGGGCCTGTCTCAGAGCCCAGAATAATCCTCTTCCGTCTGCCCCTTTCAGATGGGGAAGGGTATCCTGAGATGGTGACAAGTTTCTTCAGAGCAGGGGATGCTGGTGTTGTTCCCAACTACTTTGTAGATGCAGAGATGATTGTCCCCTTCTGGCACTGTTTAGAAAGTAGAGTTTAGAAAGCAGAAAACCCTCCCAAGAAGTCAAGGAGCTTTCTCAAGGACCGAGCTGTTGGTGGCTCTGAAGCTGATTGCTTTAATCTCAGGGATAAAAAGAGGGACCTTGTGCCTCTCCTTGTGACAAAGGCACACAAGGACACATTCACACTCACAGTGAGTCTCCCAGGAAAGTTAGCTGGAGTTTTTCATTAGTGTTTACTATCAAGTCCATGGAAATTAATGGGTGTCCCCATAACCACTTTGCACAAGAGCTGTGATTCTTTTCCTGATAACTGGGGAAGAGTACTAATCATGGGCATTAAAGGAATGCATCTGCCTGATTGGCAACTCAAATGTAGAGTGCTGCAATATCTTCCAGGGACTTTAAAAGCTGGTCCAATTACATTTTCAGTTGGGTCCAGAATGGGGAGGGTGGGATGACATTCCTCTGTCCTCCTTCAAGAGAAGCCAAGAGGTGGCTTGACCTCCAAGATGAGTAATGTCTGTATCTCCTTTTCAGCCAGCAGCTATTGCCATCTCCAGAACCCTACTGGTGCTGCATTTGGCACATACCAGCCTTGCTGCCATCTTTTCTAATATCCAATCTGAGCCTGCCCTGAGCACCATGAGCACAGCTTCACCAGGATGCAGCAGGACTTTTTCCTATCCATCCCTGGGGCAAGCAAAGGAGCCCCCAGAAACATGATCTGCCACATGAAGTATCAGCTAGAGATGAGGCTATCAGCTCTATTCATACCCTGCTATCAGTTTCAGCTTTGCAGCTGACTAATATATGTGACACACTTTGCTGCTCACAGCCCTCCTTGTCACCAGGAATTGTAAAAGATCCCCTGGACGTGTCACAGTTCATATCAGCCACAAATAGACACAAAACAGACAAACTGCTGGCTCGCATCAGAGAAATGTGGCAAGGGGAGTTTGCAGGGGAAATGTTTAGTAACAGTAAACTGAGAAAATTGAGGCAGACTTTGGCTCTAGGAGATGAACACACTGGGATGTGGCTCCTTTTTCCAGCAGTGTCACTGAGATGGACCTCATGCCCAATCACCTGGCAGTTTACACAGTCAACAAAAACACTGCAAAATGTGAGTGGGGCTGAAATCTCCCCTTACACAGTCCAGAATTAAAATTTCTTGTCCCCTCTGTATTCACAGCAGCACAGCTGCCATGGACACCAGCTGCAAGTCTTGTTTTCTTTCTGGGAAACCGAGACACAATGAAAAATAACTTTACCTAGTCACAAACCTATTTTGCAAATAAGTTAAAAATACATGAGAACATCTCCTACCTCCTGTCTCACCTGCAGGACAGCCTTGCATTCAAAGATAGTTTATGTGTGAATGTTTGTGGAGCAGCAGGTTACTCAAGAGTCACTAAGTTCATACCATATCCAGTTAACCCTCAACTAAAACAATCATACAATAGAATCATGGAATTGTTAAGGTTGGAAAATACCTCCCAGATCATCAAGTCCAACCTTTGACTGAACGCCACTATGACAACTAAACTGTAGTCCCGCTCCCAGTCATTTCTTGCCCTCCAGGTATGGTGACTCCACCATCTCCCAGGGCAGCCCCTTCCAGTGTTTAGCAACCCTTTCTGTGGAGAAATTTTTCCTGATGTCCAACCCGCACCTCCCCTGGTGCAGCTTGAGGACATTTCCTCTTGTCCTGTTGCTTGTTGCCTGGGAGAAGAGATTGGCCCCCACCTGGCTACAACTTCCTTCCAAGTACTTTTAGAAAGCAAGAAGTTCTAAAAAAATCAAATACTCTTTAAGATTTTGAAAGTACCCTGATTTTTTTTTTTTCAGAATGCAGGCAAATCAAGTTCACTTAAGACTGAAAAGTCACTAACCTTTTTCTTTATTCTTCCTAGTCCTCTGTACTCTTACAGAATACTATTGTAGGGTCATGACATACTTACTGTGTATGTGTTGCAACATAGTAACTCATCTGGAGTTTTAAACTAGCAAAGGGATTATAAAACTAGAGGCTGCTCTGTTGGTATGACCGGTTTGGTGTTTATTTTAGGGAAGGATCCATTATCTCACTGTGCTGGAGAGCTGCCCTCAGAGCACCAACAATTCCTGCCCTTCGTTTGAGGTCAAAGGCAGGCAGGTCTCTCTCCTGGTGTTTAATATGACTTTTTTATGGGATCATCTCCTGGGTTTTAGCAATATTTAGCAAAAGAAATAAAACCAAATTTGTCATCAGCCTCATTAAGGAAACTTCACTGTTGGGTTACTAAATAAAATCTGGTGGGGCCCCACTGGATACGTTTTCTATCACAGCACACGGTATTTAATGCAACCCTTATGGTGAGCACAGCAGACTTCGGTTATGTTAAGCCCTAGGAGACTTTGGAGTGATTTCTTCCTTGGCCCAAACCAGCAGAATATAGTTTTGCACAAAAAGAAAGGGTGAATAACAGCTAGATATGACAGGAGAGAGCACAACATAGAGAACAGGTTGCAAGAAGATGTGCTGTCTAAATCCAGCTAAAGTCTCATTGACATGTCTGCATGTGTATATCCCCATCCATAAAATGGGAAGATTAGTAATTCTCTATCTTACAGAGAGCTAAGAAGCTAAATTAATTACTGTTTGTGGAGCTAATTGAGATTCCCAGATGAGTACTGTTTGGAACATTCTAATTCTTATTATTATTGTTTCCACTGAGGTTTGCCTCCATGTAATTAGTTTGCTGTATCTGCAAACAGGTATGCTCTCTTGAGCTCTTTGGAGGCATTCCTCATGGACTGGCCCAAGCTGTGTGGCATGAGGAAGCACTGCCAATCAAGGCTGAGCTGCCTTCCAGCTCTTCTACCTCACCCCAAACCCTTGCCCATCTCCTTGTATGGCTATGCTCTTCAGAAAGCCACATTTCCTCAAGTGAACAGAAACAGCTTAAGGAAACCAGCCTGATTACAAATTTATGCACCATTAGAAATTACTATGGTAAATTATACTTGTGTGTGTGGTGGAATCAAGCCCAGAGGTGGATAATGTCCATTCCAGGGAGGGAAAATGTTTTCCAGCAGCATTTAAATGTGTCTAGGTTTGGCCACCAGTTTCTATTGAGTTAAAAATTAAATAAATTCTCACGCAATATGTACCAGTCACCTATTGTTTTAGTTTATATTCACAAGTGCTGTTCACTTCAGTAATTCTGAGCTAGCTCAATATTTTCAAAAAAGTCAATAAAAGCTGCAGTTGCCGTCACTGAAGATTCACTTGTCAAACACCTCTCCTACTTAAAAGTAGCACAAGAGTAGTAGAAAAAAAAGACCTACTAAAATGATGCCAGATTTAAAACAAAACAAGCCCTTAAGATTATGTAAGAGCTATAGGAAGTAGGTTGTTTTATTTATGAATGTAGAACTTCGTCTATTCATTATTTCGTGTGTCTGGGTCAGTGTGTTTTGCTTTTCCTTTCCTTTCATAAATAAGCAATTATTGACATTGAGACAGACAAAGGAGTGAGTTTTAAGGATCTTGAAACACAGGAGGCAGTTTTGCCAGAGGTTTCATCTGAGAGAAGCTAAGTCAGTATGAGCTGGAAAGCTTGGGGAAGTAGACAGAAATAATCAAGTCAACATGTCAAAAAAGGTAGTTCAACTTAGACTGGAGCTGTACTTGTTTACCTTTCTTGTGCATAGAGCTTAGAGGAGACAGGCTCAGTGCTGGGAAAATGGTTTTAAGCCAGTTGAAGTAGTTTGTGGTGTTCACATCTCTTTTACAATGGGAACATAGAGGTGCAGGCATTTCTATTTACTTAATAAGTCAGTGAAACCCTCAGTCTGATACTGTGTCCAATATAATCAATTTTAGTGTTGTGATTTTTGTGTTCCTGTAATCCTGGGGCAGTCCTTCAAAAATCCATATTTGCCAAGGCAAATACATTTGGCCTAAAGGGAACTGGGATATTCCTTTTTTTAAATCTCTGAATGAATAAGAGGCTATATTCAATTTTTAAGGATATGTTCATGGACTCTGAGACACCTGAATGTTTTCAGAGATCTGCCACAACCTCTGAAAAACTGAAATAATCATTGTCATTGGTGTCTCCTTTGGTAGGAAACCTATGGTTAAAGGCAGCGAGTTAATCTAATAATTAGTTGTTTAACCTTCTCTATGTCCAGCTTGAACTTGCAAATAATAGAAGCACAGCCAGGGTGCTTTTGCTGAGTGTTTCACTGGCTTTCCCCATATTATCTAATACAGCACTGGAAAGAACTGAAATTTTAGACCTCCATTTGCAGGATTCCCCAGCGTTGCTATCAGCAACCTCCAAAACTGATCCATTCAGTTCATCCTTTGATGTGCAATTAGACCCAGGAGAAAATAGCTTTGTGTAATGTATAAATAGAAAAGAGGAGAGATAAGGGTGGTGTTGAAGTTGCCTGCTGACAGCTTGGCATCCAAACGTTAAAAGGTGAATGCCACTACCACTGCTTAAGAAAAATGTCAGCTCCTTCCCAAATTCCAGCCCCCTGAAAATTACCACTTTATTTACCTTGCAGCTACCTTTGTCCAGTTGGAAAGAAAACCAAAACAAATACACCAAAAAAACCCACAAAAACCCTTTACAAAAAATTCCAAAACCAACATAAGGTCTTTGAGGCCAACTTGATTTGTCTAACTAGTGAAAATGAATTTTTTGTTAGAAGAAAATACAGTCTGCTTTCAAGGACAGTTCTTTCATTAGATGGTTTTCCTCTTTATCTCCATAAAAACAGCATTTTTGCAGAAAGCCTTTAAGTTTACCTATTGTAATTGATGAATATTTGATCTCTTGCATGCTGCAAGAGTTGTGAGTACATGGATTGGTCTTTGAGGGATAAGGCATCCAGGCGTGTTTTGAATAAACTGACAAAAGGGTGAGAAAATCAAGGTGGAACCTAGACTATTTGAATGAACTTCAACAAGAAATCCAATTTTACCTTCTGAAAGAGCCAAAACTAGCTGGTGCCAATGAATGAAGAAAGCCATTCAAATTCAGGACAGTGAGGATGAGTATGTGGAGAAAACGTGGCAGTATGTGGCAGAGGAGGCGATTATTACCCTACCATTATCTACCTGAACCATGTGGACATCTAGTCCCAGATGAATTTCTAGGTCCCCTTTGCAGCCTAAGTAGAATATTGGGAGTGGGAGTGTACATTCTATCTTAACCTTTGTTTGGTTTCCTGTTCCCAATGTTTCTTCTAGCCCTAATTTATAGATGCCCTCTTCTCTCAGTGTGCAAGTGTGTAAACTATGGAGCTTTGCCACCTCCCCATTATTAAATCTTTGATCTGTCAGTAGATAGAAAGTATCTCTGTCTTATTGCTCTCATACAAGCCAAGTGAGGTCTTCCTATCTTTTGAGGATCCCAGTGGCCATCTGCTGCATGACTTCTAGCTGGTTGCTCTTCATCCTGCTGAACTGCTAAAAAATGTTTGGAAACTCAAAGCATCCTCCATGATAATGTCAAAACAAAATCATAGAAAAGTCTGTTCTAAAAAGGCTTTCTCTCCTGGTTTTGGTTTGGTTTTTTCCTTGTTGTTTTGGGCTTTTTTGTGCAAACGATTTTTTTGCAATGATTTTTTTAAGGAGATTTTGCTGTGCATGGTTTTGTGGCTGCTGGAGGAAGTGTGTGACAGCATCTGCTTGTTCAGTTTTGTGGCTTCTCAAATGTAGATTAAAAAGTAGGCGTGACCTTTGCAACAATAAGCTAAGAAGAGGAGGTTGATGTCTGTGGTGATAAAGAATGGTGTGAGTCAGGGCTTGGGGCTGAACTCATTTCTAGATGCATATGCAAAGCAGTAATACATGAGGTACAGTTTATTATGGAGAGAGCATCAGATCTTCCAGCTGCTCCATTAGGATTGCAGGCCAGGCTGTTTAATGATGCCCTGGCCTCCTTCTTTAAGCAGATTATCACAGTGACAGACTGACTGCTGTGCCCTGCCAGCACCCTTGGGCTTTGCTCCTGCTCCTCTGCTCATGGTGACCCTGCTGTCCACGAAGAGAGGAGGTTGGTGCTGAGATGAGGTTTTGCTGTGGGCCAGGGGTACTCCTGGATTTTATCTTAGATAAATTATAAACAACAACAAAAAAGTGTTTATGAGAATTGTTAGATTTATTATTATGAGTGTTATTATTATTACTTCGCAACCTTCTCAGGTTGTCTTTGCTGGGTGCAGGTCTTCCAGCAACAACAATAAAAAAATTCCCCTTGCTGCAGAAAAGCCCTTGGTCCATGCTGCTGGAGGTGAGCCATCTCCCCAGGGCTCCCTCTCCAAAGTGTTTATTTTGTCCCACCACAAGCTCGCCAGTTCCTTGTTGCAGTGAATTTCACTTTCTTCTACTTTTTGAGAGCAAATAACAGTCCTTACAGGGCTTTGAAGTGCATGTAAGTGTTGGGGTCACAGATGATAATACAACTGCTACAAGGACACAGGCAGTGAGAGTGCTAGAAAGGCATGGGTATATGCTTTCCTAGCGAGAACTGGTGATTTTTATCTATGTTTTTGTATTTTTACCACAAAATCTGTGCAGAAAAGGAATAGAGTGTTTCCCAAATCAATGGTCCTGCACTGGCACTAAATTCACCCAACGATTTTGGCTCCAAAATTAGAGAGTGAAATTCTAAAATAAAATAGTAAAAAAGCAAGTTTTCTTATTGAAAGGCATACATTGAGACAGATGGAGAGGAAAAGAAGGATGAAAGAGAGGAAACATGAGTAAGAAGATAAAAAGAATGGGACTTCTTTTTTTTCTCCCAGAACATGAGGAAATGCACTTCCTGAGGTATTTTATGTAGATTTCACCCCCCCAAAAATATACTGTTCCTTCAGTTCTTTTCCTAGATTCTGTCATTAGATCCAGTCTGGAATTGACATGTGACCTGCAGCAAGTGACAACTTTCGTGTGACTTGGCTCACCCTTCTGCAAACCTGGGGGTTTAATGGGTTTTGTTCATTAAACCTGCCCAGCTCCTCTCCAAGCTGGAGGTGAGGGTGGCACCACGTACATGCCAAATCTGGATAGGAACTGTCAGTCCTTGTCTGCTCTAATGAGACTTTTCTCCTAAAGAGGACATCAGTGTGTAACCCATCTGCTGCTGTCATGTACACACAGCTTGCCATATATCTTGCAAAATATTCCTGGAGGTGCGTTCCTTCACTCAGTTTTTCTGTCAGCAGTCTTCTGAAGACAGCAGAATTGTGTTCCCTTAATGAAAGTTGATGGTGAAATAGCTCAAGAATTTTGGAAAATAGAAGACAGTTCCTTTGCATCCATGACAGGTGTCTAATTCATGTTCCTGCCTACAACGTGATGCTTCAGCCAGGCAAGTGGGGAAGTCATTGCCCCTGCAGAAGGAGCAACATGAGATGGGCTATTTGGATATGAGATAGGTGCTGGAGTCTATCACAGCAATGGAAAGCAGCAGTCATACATCACAGTATGACATAATTTTTCATCATCCTCTGCCAGCTGAGCTGTGATTAACGTGTTAGCAGGTTTGTCAATTGTCAGATCATAAAACTGATCATCGGAGCTGCACTAAAATGTGCAAGCCTTTGAAAACAGGCCAGGCTTTCAGGCTGATCCAGCAGTGAATTTGCCTTTAAGTTTTAATTCCCTCAAATGGGGGGAGATGATGTGCAAGCAACACCCTTGTCCTTCCCCACATGTCCCTACTGGGTGCAATGTGTCCATGCTGTGTCCACGTTAACACCAAGGTGTCCTGTGTGCTCCTCTTCATCCAGACACCTTTCATCTGAGGCCTCTGATGGCATCTTATCTCAACAGGGACAGAGATAGATGCACTTTGGGCTGTTCAGGTTTCCCAGCCTGCTTCTCAGTGTTGTTGCTTTAGCACAAAACACAATGACAACGGTTAAGTGTAATGGGATTGGATAACTAACCACTGACAAAACAATGGTTACTTGAACTAACAAGCATGAGAAAAAGCAAGAGAGCTGAGGAGCATGACCTAGAATGGGAGAGGAGTGAATAACAGATGCCTTTGCAGAGTATTTTCCTGCTGCTTGTAATGAAAGAACCCTCAGACATTTGGAGAGTAAGCCAAGACTTGCTCTGGTCAACAGAGCCCCAAGGTGTTTGATTTACAAACAGCTAAAAATGCTGCAAAACTTTGAAAGTGTATTTATAGCCCTTTTTTCACCCTGTCTGCTTGCTGGCACATACGGAATTACGAGGGAATGGTTTGGGTTGTTACTGTGGTTTTACTCTTTTACAGTTGTTCCATGCACCATTTTTTCCCCATTTTATGGGTCCCTAAAGATCCACAGGCCACCCCTTGAGAACCAACAGCCTGGAAAGACAAGGTGGAAAATATGTGCTTGGGAGTACATTCATTAGAGTTCCTTGGTTCTACAGGAAAGTTCTACATGAGGAGGAAAATGACAGACTTTGGTGTCATTGCAAAAAAAAGCTGTCTTGCTGTGACAGCAAAGGCTTTTCTTCAAAAAAAAGTAGGCAAGTCTGGAGTTGTTGTGCCGTGAGTTCATCGTGCTCACAGGGGAGAGTGTCGTGTGCTGCAAACGCACCCAGTGCCCTTCCAGGCAAAGACTGTGCAGCCACCAGGCTCAGTCCAACCCTCCTAACAGGACCAGTTGTGCAGACTTGTCCATCATTCCCCAGCCTCCCCCCAGGGAATAGGAGGCAACAAGGTGCAAGGATGTAGCATTAGCAAGGTCACCCTTCCCCAACTTTTTTTTTTCTTTTCCCAGAAGAATGGATTCATTGAAGGGAATAAACGTGTTGTTAAAACCATCCTGCTTGGCACTGAGCACCCATTCCTTCTGGCAAAGCTCAGTTCTCTGCACACTTTGTGACTACTCTGCCATGTTATTCCCCTACTTTCCATGAAAAAGTTGATCTCTGAACCCCTGAGGCAAGGTGGTTTTGGTGAGGCTGAGTTACATGGTGACCACACAGCTGAGGAATGCAGGTATTTGGGACTCCTCTGGAAAGACCCTGCTGAAAGATCTCCAGGGTGTACTGTACTAAGCATAAGCCTACCACCCCTAGGGTTTGGAAGAGAGCAAATTCCTTCCAGGATTATAGGATTAAGAAGTTGAAAAGTGATTCAAATTCTTCATTAAACAGGAAAAAAAAAAAAAGAGAGAGAGAGAGAGAGAGACATGAGGGGAAGCTCTTCAATGCATGCATCACTCGACGTGTTTTCCTTGTAATTAAAGGAAGTTATTGAAAAATATTTGAGGGGATTAAATGCTCAGAATATATGTGCCGATCAAATAACACAAGAGTCTGCATTCTTCTGAGTAATCAATGGAGTGACTTGAATGGGGAGGTTCAAAAGAGCACAGTTATTGTTAAAGTGCCATTGTAGTAGTATTCACCATACTGTATGGCAGATGGACAGGCCCAAGGGTTTCCCAGCAGGGAAACCTTGCTACAGCTGAAAAAAGCAAGGGTCTAGAACTCATATGGGGGTATTTCCACAGCAGTTGTTAAAATTTCAGGCAGGTTTTTCTTCCTGTTGTACTCCCCAAGGTGAATGCGGAAAGAAGATATTCCTAATTTTGCTAATTTCCCAGTTTGAAGAAGATTTCTTTTGGACTGAAACTATGTTTCTCTTTTATTCAAGAAAACAAGGCATATGTTCACAGACTATTTGGACAGGAAAGATGTTTAAGGACTGAACCCAGGGCATAAGAAATGGGAGGGACTCCTATGGTAAACAGGGAACTGTACTTAGAATTATTCTTTCTTCTGTCTTCTGACATCCTAACTGTTAGTGCCCATTATTTAGTCATTAATTAAGAGGTCATTATGTCCCAGACACCTGGTGTCTAGAATAGCCAATGTGTCCTGCAGTTTGTACCCAGCACGATGACCCCTGTGGTGTTCTGTGAGTGTTTGTCCATGTGTGTGACAGAAATGCTGCTCTATCCATAGATCTTTGCTTTATTCTGACTTTTCCTTTGGGTGGTTCAGTGCTGAAATGGGCACAAACAGCAGTGGGCTAAAGAAAGAGATTCAAAGGGTGTTTCAGGACCATGAGGCTATAGGATCCTTTGTCATGTTACAGCAGAATGCTGGGAATCAAATTTCCCTGAATTACCAGTGTCCTGTTTCCAATGCTTTTGGAGGTGGAAGAACCTGACTTCAGATAGAATTTGGCCCGAAGGTTGTATTTCCACCTTTGCTCCTGCTCTGCCACTACAGCCTGTGGACAAAACAACTCACTATTTTTGCTTCCTTTGGATTTTATAAATGAGCAGATTAAAGACATCCCCTTCAGAATCTGGATGTAATTAAAAGTGCTTTGATATCATAATATGAAAGATGCCATATAACTATACAGAGTAAGATATATTTATTCCTCTTCCACTGGCTCTTTAGAAAGAGGTCCTCAGACAGTGGGGGGAAGAGATCTTTCCTCTCCTCTCCTCTCCTCTCCTCTCCTCTCCTCTCCTTTNAACCTCTCCTCTCCGAACCTCTCCTCTCCTCTCCGAACCTCTCCTCTCCAAACCTCTCCGAACCTCTCCAAACCTCTCCGAACCTCTCCAAACCTCTCCTCTCCGAACCTCTCCTCTCCAAACGTCATCTCTCTGAACCTCTCCCCTGCCCTCCTCTCCGAATGTCTCCGAACCTGTCCGAACATCTCCCCTGCCCTCCCCTGCCCTCTCCTCTCCAATACATCCCATCCTCACCTGTGAAGAACATCAGGTCACAGTAGTACCAAAGGTATGGTCATCTGGGGAGTGAGGCATGAGTCTGGTACTGATGCTTTTCACCTCAAGATACTTCCCCTCCAGAGCTGTTCATGACAGAATTCTTGCCAAACCAGGCTCAGGAGGTCACTGAATCCATCCTGAAGGCAGGGCCATCTCTACCTCACACTCATTTGTCTGATTTGCCTCTATGCACATCCATCAATGCTGAGTCCTTCAGCATCCTGCACCAACATGCAAGCATCCTTACCTTCTACTTGTTTTCCTAAAAGTCTCATCTATATTTCCTCCACCTCATTTTAATTACATAATTTCTGATGCTACCCACAGTGAACAGTCGCACATTACTCGCTTTGTCTGTGCTTTGGCCACTTATATTAAATCAGTCTGGAACTTGATCCAGTCAGGAAATGAATCAATTTCAGACATCCCATTATCCTCATGCTTTTGCCTTGCCAGAAATGTCCAAATCAAGATGACTGGTTCTTAGCTAGTCTTTTCAATCCTTTTTAGGCACTTAAAAGTAAACTTTCTTAGAGAGAGACTTAGCACAGCAAGTACCCAAATTGAAGTTAATGGATGCTCCTGAGAGCAAGTCCTGTTTATTTTGGCATCTCTCTGTACAAATAAGTCTGATTATAGGTATCTGCATAAGAAAGTGAAGACAGAAGGACTGCAGGTTTTTTTTTTCTTTTTTCAAATATTTTTCTTTTATTTTAAACTACTTGGGCAAACCAACCATACATCTTCTCACTTCCTCCTTCTAAAAGCTAACCAGACAGCACATGCCAGCATCAAAAGTTCCCACTGATGGTTTGTTTATCATTCAGTCACCTCAAGCATGTAGTGGAAAGTTTGAGCTGACCCTGGGGTATGGTATTTGTTAATAACCAAAAGTATGATTTGACCAAGTTGCCATTTAAAAAACTCACAGTCCAGTTGACTTTGCATGATGCCACACAGTATCAGTAGGTGCAGAAATTCAGCAGAACTGAGTACAAAATGGGTTTTGGAACCCTGTGTCTCATGCCCTAGGGGCTAATGGAGTGGGTATTTTTCTAACCTTATAATTGTGGTTAATAAAATAATGGATGAGGGATGGGTGAAAGAAGTTTTTTAAATTTTTTATTTATTTTCTTTTGGCTCCACAGATGTGCTTAAGCAAACAAAATCTCCTGATCCTGCAAACAGCAGTTCCCTTGGCAAAATGGTTTGGGAAGGGTTTGGAGAACTTTAGTTAAAAAACACACTTGCAAAAGAATAAGCTGTCAGAGAGTAAATATTTAACTTTTCCATTTGTTTTTTTTCTTTGCGTGGAGTATACATGACAAACCTTATTCATAGCTGCTAATGTTCTAGTTAATGTCAACAGAGTTATGGTTGGAAAGGAAATTACCCGGACTGTCATGATTTCACATCCTTTTTGTAATTCCTTCTCTGGACAAATTGGTTGTTCATGACAACAGACACTGAAACAGATTAACCTGCCGGCCAGCTCATAGTGACACACAATAAAATGCAAGTTCTGGAGTTCTATATAAGAAAAATTACCCACAGAAAGTGCCCACCACAATGAGAAAAACAGAACAAACCCACTGGCCAGAAGCTAAAACCAGTACCAGTTACAATAAAGAGGCAAAGGTTTAAGAGATTAAACCAAGATGGTTCATGGAGACTGGTTGCCTTGGGACATGATAGGAGANCTCCCAACTCAAACCATTCTGTGACTTCATGATTCTATGTTGCAGGGCTGTTGTGGTGTGTAATCTATAGTGCTAAGGATAGATGAAGTCTCTCTCACTTACTTTTCAGATCTGTGATTCACAGACAGTCTCATTTCAGTGTCCTCTCAGCCTCACCTTGGCCCACACAAACTGGGGTCCTGGTGGGCATTGCCCTACATCTTTCAAACATGGGGCACAATAGAAAATGCACACACTATGCAAGTAAGGTGTCTCTTTGTCACTGTATTTGTTGCACGGGAATGAGGCAGTGTTGAATTAAGCCAGGTGTAAAGTGTAGGTGAAAACCATTAGGCAAAGGCTGCTTTAAACAATGAGACTTATGATAATAAGTGTGAGACTTGGTAGTCAGTAATAACAGGGTCAGCGCCTTAGAGAGTAGCTCATTGCAGAGTGTCAAGAAAAGGGAAAGTGATTAACTTGAGTTTCCAAGGGAAAATGTGCAGTCCACAAGTTCAGTGCTAGATTGTCTGTAGTCATGTCAAGAGTCTTTGTCTCTCTTCCCTTCAGCAGTGGGATCAAGCTCCCTGCTTAGGTATGTGCCTTCCCTGTTGCTAAATCCATTTACACTGGGGATTGCTGAAACACAGAGGAAACTCAGTGATCTGAGCAGGCAAGAAACCCAGGATGTCCTGAGTTCTCGTGCTAAGGTTTGGCAAAAAAATTGGCTCCTGCCATTTCCTCTTCTCCCTGCAAAGAGTTTAATTCAGTAATTATTCTAAGAAACAAGATCTCTGCATGCTTGGCGAGAGGCCAGAGATTCATCCAAACTTGTGGGCTTACTTCACTGATGTTCAGGCCAATTGGTGCACTCAGGCTGCACAATGAGTTGCAGATGTAGTGATCTCATGTACTTCATTGGTGAAAAGCACAGAAATGTTTACCCTGTAGTCGAGTGTAAATGTAAAAAGATGGTTGCCTGAGACTGCAATCTGAACATCCCAAAACAGCATCACACCAACCCTCCCCCAATTTAATCCTTTTCTTTGTTGCCTCATCTCTCCCATCTGTGAAATGGAAACAATTCCACTTCACTTTGTCCTGCTTTGCCCTGAGGAACTGGAATGAGCTAGACCTTTCAAAAGGACTTTGAAGACAGATTATTGTTTTTCATTACTGTGTGCAACACTTCTCACCATGAAGTGTTATTTCAGAATAAAGGTACAATTCTGCTCTGCCAAGAAAGTAATGTTAACCTTCCACCAAAAACATCACTGCTTTGTTAGATGAAAATCAGCTGTGTTTGACAGAGTGATTTGTAAACTTTGCCAATGCTGTGTGGTTCTGCATGACCAGCCTGGATCTGGTGTATTTTATTTTTCCCCCTACTTTCTGGGGGGGATTATGTGTTGTGATTTTGACCTGGGACATTTCCTTTCTTCAGGAGGATTAAGCTTCAGTTGTTTTTCTGCTAGCAATGAGTATCATTTGCAGACTAAGAAATATGATTTCCTTCTTTTAAAATGGGTCAGACCCTTTTGGTGTTTTAACCACAAACAATGGAGTTCAGAGAAAAATCCAGAGGCATACGGACTTGGGAGCCTTTGTGGCTTCAGATGTGAAACAGGCCTGTCTAATGCATTCAGTTCCTTGTCAGTTGTGAAAGAAATGTCTAAAGTTTTGTAATATCATATCAGTTGTGCAAACAGCTTGTCCTTTTAAAGTAGGTGCTTAAATCTGCACTTGAATTTAGTAAAGCTTAGTCTATTTTTATGCCTGAAGAAGTTTCATTTTCTTGGTGTGGTAAAGGAAGGAAGGTAAAAAATTAATTTAAGGGGTGTTTTAGATAGGAGATATGTAACTCCATTTCAGATGTCTGTGTCTCATTCAGGGCAATTAAGGATTTCATGTCATTTGATATTCTCTTTGAGAAGCACAGGAATTGGTTACGAGTTTCTACCCTTGTTAGATTTAAACTCTATTTCATTTCAACCCTGGGGAATTATTCTGGGTTGAAGTGCATGCATGCATGAATTAAATCACAGCAACATTGCTATGTCTCTTTTTAGCACAGAGCTCTCAAAGCCCTTAATCATGTGTTCATTTCTCAGACCTGCCCTGTGATGTGGGTACAGTATCTCTATCATTCCCAGAGCTGCAGAACCCGTGTGCAATAAACCACAGCTCTTCCCTTCTTCTTCTGTAAGGGCTGTTACCTTGAGCAGGCTGCTACCTCCACTGTGCAGCCTCCAGTCTGATGAGCTTTGTTTATAGCTCAAGCAGAGGGGTGCAAGTGAGGCTGTTGCCCAATAAAGGACGTTTTTAGCTGGTTGAGCAGTAGTAATTTCTGTTTAAATGCTTATGATCCCATTATTTTCATCTGGCACAGTTTCAGCAGGCTAGACGGGTGAATGTCTGCTGCTCAGAGTCATCAGTGGCCTTAGGGCTTTCTCCAGTGAGGTGTGAGATGTGGATTTGAGAGACAAAGAGCTTCAACTCTGGCTTATCTGTGCTATCCAGCCTTGTGTAAGAGGTGAGGTTTGCAAGGGGACAACTTTGCTCAGTTCTCCAAATGAAAGACTGGGATCCTCCCCGGAAAAGATCCTGGGCTGTAGAGCTCAACTGCATCCATCCTGAGCAGTGCAGCCTTCCATCAGCTATTTTTCTGTAGCACCTTCATATGCCACAGGCACAAGAAAAAGCACAAAACAACCTAGGAGAGGCTGAATGATTCTGCAGAGCTCAGAGCTGGAATTAATTGACATCACTCTGCCGTTGCGGGTGAGGACCTTAATGGGCCAGCTCGAGTCCCTCAGCAGAAGCTGCAGCCCTGTTACATGACAGAGCTGGCTGTTAAAATCCTGAGAGATGAACAGCATGACAGCCCTGGTAGGTCACCTCCTGCAGAAAGGATAACAAAATATTTGTGCATCTCGGGCAGATGGAGGGATAAGCAGCAGAAGCACATGGGGAAGCAGGTAGGTTTGTAATTACCTGGGGAGACAGCTCACCTTCACAGACCAGCAGAGCTGGCTTAATGTGCCAACAGCAGCTCTTGTACCAGTTGAAGGAGCAGCAAAGCTGCCATGGCAACGTCTTCTCCTCAGGGGATCACAGGCAGAATTCTGGCCAAGCCAGACCAAATTTCTCCTGTGCTTTCCACTGGAAAAGTGCCCCTCCAGCTGGCTACAGAAGACAAAATCCAGCCCATAAGCTGAAATAGAGTAAATATTAGCTAAACAATTACAGTTCTTAAAGATCTTACAGGCAGTAGGAGCAGCTGTCAAGTTGGGAGACACCTCCTCCAATGCCTGGCATAAGCTCAGCCAGTGTGTCAAGGATGTCGGTGGTGGGACTGGCTGAAACCATAGCCTCAGGGAGTGGCTTGAGTGATCCAGTCCAAAATCAGCTCCCACCCAGGTGACTCAGAGATGAGAAGAGCCACAGAGCACCCTAGGTGGACAATTTTGCTACAGGTTTCTACCTGGTGAAGGCCTTTTCTCCTGTGTAGTCCATGAAACACCATAGGGAAAAAGGTTCAGCAAAATCTTTGGTGGAAGTACAGAGGGTGCAGGAAAAGGCTGTGGACTTCTTTTTCCCCCTGAAGTTGGTGCTCAGCCTTTTTCTTTTTAATGAAGCCATCATGCACTGCTCAGTTTCATGGGTACCCCCTGTCTCTAAAAAAGCTATGTCTGTTTTCATTAATCATTAATTGCTTTGGCTGGAACACAGACCTTCAGTGTAGACACTCAGAACAGCAGAAAAAGGAAGTGATCTTTTCTCTTGTTTAATGCTGCTTCTCAAGGAACTGCAGGTATTGATTGATGCCTCTCGTGTTTCAGATATTCTCTGTGATGGGAAAAAAGTCATATTCCCCTAAAGTGTCAGTTGTATTACATATCAGAAAATATATCTCTTTAATGAACTCAAAGCATCACTTTTTTTTTTTTTTGAAGTGTCTCTTTCTATGTTGTCATATAAAAATAGATGGATGATATGCATCACATATTTTTTTTCTCCTAATGTGATTGAGTTATGGCAGTAAAAATTTTCCTTTCCCCCCTCTCAAGTCACACAATAAAGTATATCACAGCTGTAGACACACGGGAAGATACTGGATGACTGTACCTTGAATGATTGTTTCTCATGTGTCTGTAAACATGAATAAATATGGTAGTCATGGCTGTCAATGATCCTTTGTTTCAACAGGTTGGCCATAATTAAGCATTGTATAAACATAATTGAGAAAATGAGTGTCTCTGAATATCCCTGGAAGTTTTAAATCCTTCAGATTGCAAGTACTTAGCTTGTGGCTAATTTTATAAAAGATGTAAAAGAGAGATATGAGTATTTCATATGGATCTTAATCTCAATCCTTCAAAATAGGAGCTCCACAGATCAGGCGGCTTTTTTCAAAAATTTAGAAATAAGTTACTAATGACTTTGCTAATCAATATGCAGTGTGAAGTACCACTCATTCCTTGAATAAAATAAAACACAAGTTTTAAAGTTTTACTTGTGTAGATTTTAAGTCAGAATCTGCAGAAATATTATTCACATTTTCCAAAGAAAACTAGCTTTAAGCCAAGGCAAAAATGGGAAATAAATATTTGAAAAATATTTTAAAGACTGATTGACTTAAGGAACCAGAGAAACAACTGGAAGAAAAAAGAGCAGACAGTACTTCCGGAAATCTTGTGAGCCTATATGATTTCAAAAGGGAAGCTTGTGCTGTGTGAGCACTGATTTCTTTATTTACCTTCAGAGACCGTAATGTTTTTAAAAATTGTGGAGACAAATGACCCCATACCTCAGATGTCTCATCTGTGTAATGGGTATAAAGATACATTTGTACTTTGTGATGTCCTTTGAGATTCTTTGGAAAATGAGCTACATGAAGACTAAATATTCNGTTTTGGTTGGATAGTTTGCATAAAAGTATTTCGCACTGGATTGGAGGGTCAGGCTCTGGCCTGGTTGTTACAAAAACAAACCTAATGAGATTCCAGCTCTGTCTTGCAGGTGCTTAACAATTTCATCATCCATTTAAGCCAGTTCCTTAAAAGCTAAATGTGCTAAAGTACATAAAAGGAAAAATTCAATACTAATACTTATCCTATTAATACTATTTATACTAATACTATAGATGATGATGATGATGATGATGATGATGATGATGATGATGATGATGATGATGATAATAATAATAACCATAATAATGCAATTACAAGTATTAGTAGAAGTAGTATTTGGAAGAATCCGACTCTGATCAGGGTTCTTAGATTAATATATCATCCAAATGATGGGTGGGAACCATTTATAACAGCACAGTCTGCTCTAGACAGGCACAGCGATAACAAAACCTGCTAAAGGCCAAGATCTTCAGGAGGAACATTCAGTTTGAAGCAGCAAAAACAGTGCACACACGTTGCAATAAATACGAGTTGAAGGGAGTTCTGTAAGGCAGAGACAACAGAACTGAAGACCAGCAGAGATGTTTATACTTTGGGATATCTCCTGTTCATGTCCATTATGAAATAGTTTAAAATTGGCAGGAACCTTGTTGTTACTAGGTGTGTTTGGAAGCTGATCATAGAAACATTATCTTCATGGTATGATTAGCTTTATCTAGCATCTATATATAGCTGTGAGGGCTTTTTATATGGAGATGTTTTCAATTATATTCTTTCACTTTGGCTGTATTAGATGGAGCTCATGAAAATAAAACCCTGCAGCACGCTTCCTGTTACTGGGCAGTGCAATGTGCAATAGGCTCCTCATCCATGATCGCATAAATAATGGCAACTGAATAAAGAGAATAAACATTTGTGCCAAATGGCTATTTCTAGCATGTTTAGTGTCAACACATCTCCTTCCTTTTTCTTTTTTTTTTCAGTGATTTGAGTAATGGCTCTCCTCACAGTGGGATTTGATTGAGATTTGGTGTGGTTACTGGTGCAGAGGTAAATTTAAGTGAGCTCCACCCAAATTTATTTCAGATGATGATTGAAACCTGTTGGCAATTTATATTGTAATTTATGTTGAAATATATATTGCAATGCCATGGAGCCCATGTCAGAGACTGGATACCTTTTCTTTTGGAGGTAGTATAAAGAGAACAAAAAGGTGTTTCTTTTATATTGGAAACCAAGCACTGAAGATAAAATTTCTTCAATATGTTCATGTCCTCTTGCAGTAGAAGAGAAACAAGGTGTGACTAAAGGTGTCACAGTGTTAATTGAAATCCAGGGCTTAAATGACATTGTTATAATTCAGGTAGGAGGATTTCTGCTCCCACTTACTCTCCAGACCTGAGTCCGTTACTTGCCTCCTCTGCTCTTTCAGTTTCTCTGCTTCTGAAGGGTTTGTGGCAATATTTATTTTAAAAGATGCTGAGACAGTTATATATATTAATGTTTACAGTCTTGTTTCAGGTCCCTGGGAAGTTGGGGCATGCAAAGACATTGGTCTTATTAAAGCATGTCCTACTTAGGCATAAAGATGAAGCAGTGCTTCTGCTAGGTGGATGGAAGTTTGTACAAAGGTCTTAAATTTTGAAAGGGAAAAAAGACTGGAGCACTCGGCCTTCAGACTTGGCAATCTGAATCTGCATCAGCACTTCCAGAGGGAAAATACAGCAATCTCTGCAAGAGAGCAAAGGGAAACAAAATATTAACCAAGGGCAAATTGGAATCGGTAGTAGTTTTTTCCAGTGATAGTGGTTAATCACTAAAACAAGGGACTAGTGGTGATGAATTCTTCATCTTTTTATGTTTTTGAGATTGAAGGCCTCTCTGGAGGAAATGTTGTACACAAAATTATTGGGCTCAACAAAAGAAGAGGTGGGCAAAAATTAAAACTCCATGACATATAAAAGAGAGGTGATTTCCTAGTCCCTCTACATGAGTGATTCATTTCACACAGCTTTAGATGTTTGAAGTTAGATGCCTTAGTTTGAACTGGTCACCCTGGGCTCCCTTTTTAGTCAACAGTAAGAAATAGGTACCTCCAGGGAGCAATCCATTTGGCCTGCCTTGGATGCCTGTTTGAGTGTGATGCAAATTGTCCTCTGGGGTACCAGTTCCTCCTCACTGACTATCAAGGAAGCCTATGGTGATTTGTTCACATTCCAGCACCTCATTTTTAGATGCCCAAGGAAAGACGTGCCTCTCTGTGGGACACCTAGGAGCTGTGGAGCAGCAGCCCTTATTTTATAGGGCAGAGTCCTGTTTTGTGGCGGTACTTGCCTTGCATCCTGCATGAGTCAGTTGCTGGGTGAGCTGTATTTCCACGTTGTTGAAGCGTTCTGTGTTTTGAAAGGAGGACTTAAGAACATCCCTCTCATTTCTTCAGGAGCACAGATGCAGGTGAGGGTGGGCCAAATGCTGTTGTTACCCTGGTGCAAAGCCCCAGCAGTCTCACAGATTTTAGTGGAATTACCATGCTTTACATCTTAAGAATAAAGGCAGAAATGAGCCATTTAGAAAGGATTAATCCAACTGCCACAGCAATTTGGTTCTTTCTGTTCATCAGATGATAAAGGGCAGCTCTGGAAAGAATGCTATATATCACAGAGCATTTTTAAAGCAAAGACTCTTGAGAAAATCCTTGTTGAGCATGTGGAGACAGCATTAAAAACACTTCCATCTTTCATTTCTTCCTGTCCTGTAGCCTTGCTGGCACCACTCCAAATTCACTTCATCACTTGGTGTTACTTGGTTTAGACCTGTGCCTCTTGTGTATCCCGCTAATAGTGGATTCCTGTGTAGTGTATCCAAATTCCTCAAGTCTAGCCCTGTCACTCAGGATGATGAACCTGTCATCAGGCTGGAGGTGTGCTCCGAGCTGCTCAGAGCTGTGCTCAGCCCACGTCTGAGGAGAGCAACTGCTGTGCTCAACATAGGGCCTTAACCATCCTGAACACCCTCGCTTTTCAGGGGAAGGAGTGAGTGCCTCTGGCAGGCTCCACAGCACAGGAAAGTTCTCTTTATGTGGACCACAGGCAGGAGATGTGTCCTAGATGCTCCAGCCATGTATGCAATGCAAGAAGGCTTCAGCTGTTGGTGTTGGCTGATCTTAGATCACATATTAGCTAGGAAGCTTTGTAGTGCATCAATGAGTAGACAGAGGATTCCCAAGGCAGAGGGATTTTATCACTCTTTATGGAACTGCAGAGAAGTCAGGGATGGCCATACAGCAAGACTCAGGCCCTGCCGGTTATCCCTGTTAGCAGTCTATCTTTTCCTGATCGGTTTTCTTCCTGGATAGTTACTCGTAAGTGTAAGACAGCTGCTGCTGTCCACCTAAGCAATGGCAGAGCGAGCCTGGCACATCTCAGTGGTTTGGATTAATCTGTGTTTCAGAAGCTCTGTGAAGCAGAGGGGCTGTGTGCACACGTGTGGCTGTGTGGACATGTGTGACTGTGTGGATATGTGTGACTGTGTGACCGTGTGTGGCTGTGTGGACATGTGTGCCTGCAGATGCCAAGCCCAGATTGGGTCTCTGCACCACCCATCCCAGAGACAGCAACATGCTGCCTCTATCACAGCCTGATGGGCAGAGCAGGGAGGCTGCAACCAGATGGCACGAGAAGGATCCGGACTCTGTCATCATCAGGCAGCTCTTTTTTGGTTCCTGGCCCGTGCAATTTGTAGGCTCCCATGACACTGTGCCACAGGCTGTTTAGCCATTCCCGCGCTGCAGAGAAATCCGACCCCTTCCAGTTATGGGTGACGTGATAGTCGTGCCACGTCCTGCTATTTCTGACATGGTGGTATGTGCACTGCCTCAGCCCGTGGTGAGTTTTGTGCCTGCTGCAGCAGCACTCCCAGAGTGTTAATGGGGTGGGTGAGGTAAGTGTTAACCTGCTGCTCCCCTCCGAGGCACAGACCTTGTGGTGATGGGTTTTCTGTGCAAAGGTTGCCTGGGGGAAATTCGCTGTACACTGACCTCAGCCGTGGATGCAGAGGGAACTTTGCACTTTTGAAGCTCATGCATGCTTTTAGCCTGTAAAAATTCACAGTCCCATTAAGAACAGGCCCTTTAGTGCAGTTTTCTCTCCTGCGTGACACACTCCTGCGGATGCCAACAGGAACTTCACTGGCACCACAGGTACACAGAATGCCTAGGGGGTCTCTCCAGCAGGAAATAAACAGCTAAAGCTTTTAGGATGACCTGTGAAACCTTGACTCTGAAGTGGCACTTTTTTTTCCCACTTTGCCAGAGCTCACTATGGTCTGATAGATTGTGGGCAGTGCAAAAATCTATTTATAACTATAAATGCTGTAATGTAAAGGTTTTTTATTTTCTCTTCCTGAAAAGTCTTGATTTTTTGTTTTTTTGTTTGATTTTAAACTGGGATCATTCACAGTTCTAGTCACTGAGATTGCACCCTTCTTCCAACAAAAGGGGAAATTGGAGAAAGTTGATGAGATCCATTAGTTGGCTTGAGGATATGAAAAAATCAATACATTCAAGGAGTAGTTCAAGAAGTTGATATCTTTGAATCACAGAATCACTGGATTGTTTAGGTTGACCCTTAAGATCATCAAGTTCAACCACAAATGTAAAACTTCCAAATCCCTGAGATCCACATCTACACATGTTGGAGGTACCAAGATGTGGAGATGCTCACCACCACTCAGACTTCCTCACCACTTCAGGTGCTCTCTCACTGCTCACTGCTTCTCTGACTCAGAAGCATCATTGCTACTGTGGGGAACCTCTTCTAAGAGGTAATAATTGCCTTTATCCCATGATGGTACATCTGTTGGAACTGTAGAGACATCTCAGGAGATACAGAACATTCTCCATAGTCTTGGAGATGCTTAACACTGTCTCAGAATTCTCAGCTGACTGCCTTATGTCCAGGATCTCTGCTGCACCTGGGAGACAGAGCTGGGGCAGTGTCAGAGAATTTTATTTCACCACTAAATGAATGGGTTCATGCTCAGAAAGTTAATGTTTATGATAAGCATGTGAGGATCTAAACCTTTTTTGTGTTATTGATGATGAGAGCTTGAATGCAATGAAAACTGGTCTTCATTCACTCAGGAAAGCTTCCTAGATACTAAGTAAATGAGCTGTTTTTTAACTCTTGAGGTTTTTTAAACATTGGAACATAGGAACTGTAACACCACTCAAAGTCTTATAATTGTCTTGTTACAAGTTTCCAATTACTGATTGCAGCCAACACCAGATGCTTCAAAGGAGCATGCAAGAAACCACGCAGTAGACAACAAGAGTAAACACAATTTGATCATAAGAAAAATAGCTTTTATCCACTGTCTGTGCTCAGTGTTTGGCTTATACCCTGAGACATGACAATTTACATCTTATTACACATACATATTTTAAAGTCACAGCAGTTTTCAAAAGAAAGGATAGGTATTTTGGAGGTCTGAATAAGTTTTCACCATTCTCCCCTCACAGGAAGGTTGACACAGACCAAACAAAGTCATCATTTTCATTATTTCCAAGAGCACCTCCATTTCCACACCTAAATAACACCAAAGATCTTAAACCTTATGAGGTTCCTGAGATCTAGGAACTAAAACTGTTACAAAAGGGCAAGGGAAGGTTACATGAAAAAACAGATTTGTATCTTAAATAGGACCAATTATTAAAAGAAGTGATTATGATAGAGAGAAGATAAACCAGTGCAAGGGAACACAATGTGCTGTTGTCTTTTTTGGATTGTGTACTGCAGGCACTTGGCAGTGCTTGTGTGTGAACTGATGGGTGTGCAATCAATTTGGCTGTTTTCCCCACACAGTCCCTTCGGTGCAAACCCTCCACTAATTTGCATGGATCCTTCACTCAGCACGGAGAGATGTGCACTAAAAACAGAGAGACAAAAATCCCCCAGGCAGCCACTTCAGATCATACTATTCTCTGTTATTATTTTAAAAAGAGGAACGCAGAAGTACAAACAGAAAGTCCTGGCTCTGTTCATCTTCCTGCAGAAGACTCAAGAAGCTCCTTTTGTCCTTCCTTTGCAAAGAGCGAGTTGGGAAATGAGTGACATCTGAAGACAAGAGCTGGGTTGCTCACCCCAGATTTTGTCTGAAGGTCACCTTGCAATTCTCTGCGGTTCAGAGATGTTTTTATTATTCCTCTTTTAACCTTTGGGATTTTTTTTTTATTTTTATTTTTTCTTTCTTCTCCCTCCTCCTCCCCCACCCCCCTACTTAAGCTAAATGACAAGTTATGAAACTTTGTGGTTTTCTTGTTCTTAATGTGAGTATCGAAAAATGGTAATACGCCAAGCGCATGTGACAGAGTGCTCCCTCCTCCCGCTCCCAGCTCCCTCCCTGTCAGCTGCCGTGGCTCCTCATCGTGTTTAACCACTCCCAGCTTTCAGAATATATTGGTTTCCGTTCTCAG
>VZTZ01007939.1:0-25061 GCA_013400955.1 Drymodes brunneopygia | reverse complement strand
CAGGCCTCCTTTGTCTTCCCTTGCAGCTGTTTGTTTCGCAGTGTGGTCAGTGTTTGGGGAGCAGACCAAACCCACTTCTGAACTCTCGTCTCCTCTCTCCCCCTTGGCACTCTGCAGAGGTTGCGGAGCTGCCAGGGGTTCTGTGCTCACACTGGGATGTTCCAGCAGGGAGAAAGGGAAACCATTAATAAAGGGCAAGTGGAGCAAACTTGCAGAGTGGCAGCAGGCTCTGGTCCTACACCCAGTCAGAGGGCAGGAGGTTCAAACTGAGCCTTGAAGATCTCTTGGCATATATTTAGGGAGGAGTTGGGTAAATGGTGTGACATGATCAAAAGCACTCATTTGAAATTGGAATTGCACTAAGCAAGGCTTCAAGCCACTCTGTTTGATTTGGGAGTTTTTTGTCTGACTTTAATGAGCAGGTATCCAGTTTGAGGGAGAAAAACAGTCTTTCCATAAAGCTTGCAGTGTCATACTTCTGCTGAGAACGAGCACTCAGGTACCACGTGTGAGGGGATACCCACAGTCTTCTGTAGTGGTACACCAGAAAGGCAATATTTGTCTGCATATCACAGAATCATTTAGGTTGGGAAAAAAACCCCAAGACCATTGAGCCCAACCTTCAAATTCTATTCTGGGCAAGGAACTGCATGTTCAAAATACAAATAAACTTCTGTGAAATAAGATTTTGCGTGACAATAGTCATAACTGGTCAAAAACAAGTTTAAGAGCCTAAGCAAAGCACAAAGTGTAGGCAAGCCTTAATTTAGAGTTTCCCAGATTAGATTTCTTCCCACTCCTGCATAGTGTGTGCACCTAGAGAAAGGACACAGCACAGCAGCTGCCAGGATGGTATCAAATAGAAAATGCTTCTGCGTCGGCGTGCCTTGAGAGTAGTTTCCCTTGGAATATTCCATTGTAAATCCACCAGCCCCTAAGAATACACTGGTGGAGAGTTAAATATCTGTTTCCTACACAAATTAGTTTCTGTGTGAAACACAACTGACTGTATAGATTCATTTTTTCTTCCTTTTCAATGGAAACTCCTGAGTGGGAATGGGCCCTGTGCACTGAATTTCAGGTGAGAAATGTGCTCATAGTCCTCCTTGGAAATTGCAGCCACTAAATATTCCATAGAATTGCTTATATATTTAATCTGAAGTATTGCTAGAGTGTTCTTCCATTTTAAGAATGGTTTCTAAATGGTGTCTAGCAGTTTACACTCCAAGACAAGAAATTTATATATGGAACAAAGCAGTAAGTGCTTCTTGTAGTTTATAAGGTGCTACAAACTCTAATAAAAACAGAAGAGAAATGTTAAATATTCATTATACTATTACAACCCTCCTGGGAGATGGCAAAAGGCACCAAAATTATTTCATTCAGTAGTGTTTTGGATTTATGCATGCAGTCTATTGTTTCAACAATGTCAAAAGCTGTATAGCAACTCTGGTTCATCTGCAGTATTAACTCAATACTATAAATCTTTACAGGAAAGAAAGAAATATAAGTCCATATATGCTCATTTCAGGCCCTTGTAGGATTAAAAAAAAACAAAAAAATAAAAGGAAGAAGGTAAATAGGAGTTAAGAGAGAGAATAACACCATAGGTATTTATAAAATATTGCCTATCTTGGCCTTGGTCTATAGTTTCCACTTTCAGGCAGTACTGGTTCCTTCTGAATGTTTTATATGCTATATGATCTACAATAAAGAGTTGTGCCATCAAAAAACATGACACTATACATGCCAAGAGTCTAGGTACTCCCATTAGAATAAGTATGACAGCAAAAGACATGAAATATGGGCATCTGATGAACTGGCTCAACCCCGTGAATATTCCTAAAGAAGCAAACAAAGGGAAAACAAAACACACTCCCCCCCTCTAAATAAAACTAAAATCTCTATCAGTAGTCCTGGGAGATAAAGTCTTATCCCAAGAACAGCTTCTACTGTAACCCAGTCCATGAATCACAGCACTTAAGCCTGAAGAGTCACATTCCATGTTGACACAGACCTTCAGTAGTCCCATTAAATGTAATGGGGTTGCACAAGATGTAAATCACTGTAAAATATGAACCCTGATCTAATTTCTTTCTCTGAGATGAATTACCTCAAAGCCATTGCTTCTTATTTCCTCCTCCTCTAAAACCCTAGCGCAACAGAATTTTTGAGGGGAAATTATTTTAACTATCAGTACTCTTGAAAGAAAAGCTGCTGTTGGCTCTCTGATGCACTTTGAAATTTGACTTTAAAACACAGGAAGAGATTTTTGGTTTGAGACTTTGTGTCAGCAGTGGGGTTTATTGGACAACATACTCGTGGCTGGGCTCATTTTAGCATTGAACTAAACAGGCAAGTACAATTTATGTGCCCATATATTGAAGCATACTGGGAAATAATCTATGTGTTGTGGTGAAGACCTAGTGGTCTGTTGCATTATTTCCATGGTTAATTAGGAGGCAAATGACCCTTCTGATGACAAAATTGAATTATGCTTGTGAATATTTAGTAGGGACCACTGTACCTATTGCAAGAGTGTGACTTGAATGGCCTGAAAGGTCTTTCCAAATGTAATATTTATGACTTGGCGAGTGGTAGATTTCAAGCCACAAAAAAGGGCAACACCAATAGTTGGAACAACTTGTACACGTCTCTCTATGACAAATAGAAATTAAATACAGTAAATCTAACTGTCTCTACCTTCTCATCTACTTCATCTTCTGTTTCTAGGGAGACATCCTTTTACCCCGTACCAAACATCAAAAAAATAAAGCAAACAAACAAACAAGACAAACTTCAGATCTTGACCATCTCATTTGTACGTTGCAACGAGTAACGTTATGCTTTGTACAAAGGAGATTTTTTTCAGCAATATTACACTGTGACAGAGCTTATATTTTTTAAATGAATCACAAAGATAGGGGTTTTGTAACACCACATGAAGGGCTAACTATAAAATGTATAAAATATGCTTAAAGGTACTATGGTATGTTTTTTTCCATGCAGAAGTTGCCCTAGGTCACCACTTGAAGGCATTCAATGTTGGACCATTTCATTTTTCCTTACTGAGACTCTCAATAAATGACCACATGGAAACTGAGGCATATGATATTGTGGGGATGGTGGGTCAGATATCCCTGTGGTACTCAAAAAACCACTAAATGTCCTTAGAACTGTTTAAAACAATCCCAAAATAGTTCACCTATAACAGAGGTGGATAATCAGAATATGGGTGGTGGGTGGTGGTGGCTTACAGATTTCATCAGTATGTATTTGGGATGGCTTGCATAACTGATTCATGGCCTCATCACCCATGATTAATGTGCTATAAAGTTACAGGAATTAAAACCTCTCACTGGCACTTGGTGAAGCTGGGGCCTTACAGAAAAGAGCAGTATGTGATCATGTAATTAAAGCCTGTATCATTAATCTGTTTGCAGAAATGGACTGAGTTGAGGCCACGCTCACAAACTCATCAAGTCATGAGAACTTTCAGGTTCTTGTCTTTGCTAGTGTAATGTTTTTATGACAGGCTTTTAAATCATTTATTATATATACTTATTATAATGTTCTGTAAACCAGTCCGATTACTTTAAAGTTCACATGCATAAAAAATTTGGGGAAATAATGATAGGTAATGCACAGCTCCTCCTGCACCCTGATTTTCTCTTCTCATATAAGTGATACTACTTCAGCTACTTTTATAAGGTTATTGCCCTTTCCTTTAGACTTTGGATGGGTTAAAGCGGTTATTTCAGTTAAATGTGTGTATCTCTGCTGTGTTCAGTCTGAAAAACCTGGACTAACCCTGATCCCTGTTGTGGTGGGCACTGTGAGAGACAGGTCTTGCTCCTCAGAGCTTATAGGCTAAAGCAAAAACAGAGATGTGCAACAAGAGAAGGGAAGGATTATTATTTCTGTCCTTTTTGGACAGAAAGCACAGAATTTGAGACAACATTCTGCAAAGTTTTATCTTCTTCTGAGAGCAGATTTTATCCTTATAGTCCCACTATAGTCTACGGACATCCAGAGCACAAACTAGGTTTTTCATTGGCCTAATTGTCATCATAAGTGTCTCATTTTCTCTCTTACCAACAACTGAAATGCCTCTGGGTTACCATTGACTGTGTTCCTGGATCAGGCATTTTGACAAGAGAGTGAGCCCAGCTCCTATTAAATCCATTTCTAAATGCCTAAGTAGGAGATGATCTCTTCTGGTGTTTTGGCTGGTAACGATAAAGTTCCTTGCTCAAAGTCAAAGAGGGTACAAGAGAATAAGAGGAAACAAGAGGTTTTCTAAATACCCATCCAGTCTCTTCATCACAAAATCTTCTTTCCTCTGAATGAACTTTTCCTTATCCTTTGGGCTTGATTTTCCAGTAGGTTAAATAAGCTCCTTTATCAATACTTAAACAGGGCTTGCCAGTAGTCGATCCACTCTGACAGAGAGCAACAGCTCACTTATTCTTAATGGAGATTCCTTCATTTTCCCTTGACAGGAAGGGTGACAGATAACATGCAACTGTTTTAAACTTTTATGCATTTAAAGTATTGCAAGCACATAAGAGTAGGTGGGGAGGGGACAATGGCAGTGAGAAGAAAGCTGCACGCTGGCTCACAGTCAAGAGCCCCTTCTCTGATTTCAGATAGATCCAGAGGACTGCCCTACCATAGCTGGAAGAAAGGCTAATCCGTAGGATCATTATATTCACAATCCTGCCTTGTGATCTTTATAAATCTCCCTCTGAACACAGAGGATGAGCATCCTAGTGGGATTGTCAAAATGCCTTTTTGTACGAATGCTGGGTTCAAAAGGAAACAGAGCACTGTGAAGTGCCCATGAAGAAGCAGCCATCTGAAGGTTTGCCTTATGAAAGATTAATTTGCATCCTACAGTTTTAGTTTTGTTTTGGGTTTTTTTTCTTTTTTTTACGCCTCACAAAGGCTGTTTTAATGGTTCATGTTTTAAATGCACACCATTTAATTATTTATGCATCTTGAGCCGTATTCTCTGTGTTTGGAACTTTTGCTGTGGCACTAACCTTTTTATTTCACACCACTGAAAGCTCACGCTGCACTGTGTACAAAACAGAATCTAAAAGTCCCCTGGAGAATGCATACAGCAAGTGTGTAAGGGCTGTTTAAGTGTGTGTGTGAGATGGGTTATTTGCTTGATTGCTTTCACTGGTGAGTCAGGGAGTGTGGCAAGTACAGCAGCATCACTGCAAAGTGGTTTCCGAACCAAAAATTAAATTCTACCCTGTGATAGTTTTTAATTATAAAAAGAAGGTATAGTCTTCACACCTCCCAAAAAATTGTGTATAGATAGGATTGGTTTTAAAAGCACTTTAAGTTAAATTAAAGAGTAAGGAGAGAAGAATCACTTGGATGCCCCATCCCTGGAAGTGTCCAAGGCCAGGCTGGATGGGTCTCTGAGCAACCTGGGACAGTGGAAGGTGTCCCTGCCCATGGCAGGGGATTGGAAATAGATGAGCTTTTAGATCCCTTCCAACCCAACCCAATTTGTGATTCTGTGATTCTGTGATTCTTTGGTTCTTGCTGCAGGCTTGATAATTCAAACATAGATAATATCCTGCAATAACGCACCTACATTTCTAATGCAAGGAAGTTCAGGAATGAGACCCTTATAAGCATTTACTTCTGCTTGAGATTTTGTAAAGGTGAACTCACACACACACTGAAGTGCAGGTCCAGCAGCTCAGTGTAGTTACTGAAAATCACCTTTGCTCAGCATCCTTGGTTTTGGCCCTTCTGACCATGAGCGACTTCTCAAATCTGTGTCAGGGTAGTCTTATTTTCACTATATACACTGTATACAATAAAATTCTGCAATGGGCTTAAAAATAAAATTCTCTGGGAATACTGTTGAAACATGGGAGGGAAGAATGGGAAAGATGTAGGTAGATAACCTTTATGTCTCTCTTCCTATCATTGAATAACTGCTCCCTGTAGCACCTTCTCCATTCTCTAATAATTTTTCTAGTCTTAACTGTTCAAAAAGTGGGTTTCCTGTTGCATTTGTGGGCTGCCCTATAAATTAATACATCTTGCTGTCAGCAGATTCTAATATTAAGTGTGAACTTCCTTTCATTTCATCTCTTTTCTCCTATTTGTGTTGTGAAGAGTCAGCCATCTCTTCAGCTGTTGATAGCATAGACCTGGGACTGAGAAAGAGAATTTTGCTCAGCCTTTTGGCATCCAGTGAGCTCTGTTTTACCATGGAGATTGCACTGATGTTATTGATTGCACCTGCACTTGAATATAAACATTAGCTTAAAGAAGGATTGATGCCTTCGGAGTTCAGTGTTGGCCTCCTGGGGAGGGAAAATTTCTAGATCAAGCCAAAATTGACTTTATCTGGGAGTGTACTGCAATCAGACATTGTCCCTTTTCCATCTGCAGAGCAATCTGCAGAATCTGGGCAAGTTTTCTCCAAGGGAGATGTCACGGCGTATTGCGAAATAATTCTTCATTTTCCAAAACACTCTTGTAGCTCAATCTTTTCCCATACATGGAGTCTCCTCTCTACAGCACACAGCAGTAATGATACCCATGCTGTATATAGTGTTTGTGGGAGATTTTCAGGTTTTTCTTTCCTTTTTATTTTTTTTTTTTAACTTCTTTTGCAAGAAAACGGGATCAGGCACTTTGAAAGCGCTGATGTTTATTCCGGAAGAAATCCATCCAAGACAAGTGAACCGTCAACACCTACTTCTCCATAAACAACTGTCAGGGTTTTGAGTAAATGAGGGCTCTGTGTGTGGGTGTGTGTGTCTGTTGGTTATTTAACTGCTCCATGAGTCTCCCTGTATCCCTAGTAACCTTCATGTTTTCATTTGAGTTACACCACAGCTCTGCAGTGATATTCCCCAAACCGCTGCTGGTCCCGAGACAGGATTGCTAGAAAGCAGTCTGGCTTTGTTTGCTGCTTGTGTGTTACTGTAGCATGGGGCAGAAAATTTAAACAGGCACCTATGACCCTTCCTGTGTGCTGCAGAAAGGATTTTGTGCTGCTCTGATGCCTCTGAGCTCCCTCGCTCACACCTGTGTCAAGCCTTGCCCTCCTGAATGGGCCACACTTTAAATCTTTACTATCAGGATAAATCGATTGGAAGGGAAAATTTCAGCTCTTTTCTTCAGTTCATTAACAGAAAAAGGCACTTCTGCATTACCTCTTGCTCTTTGCCCAAAAAGCAAGCTGGTGTAACACACACTTCAGGTAAACTTTGCATCTTGTCTGCTGCTGACCTAACCTGCCTGTGGGGGAGAGTTTTCTCATCTGTGTCCTGAGGCTGCTGCCCTAATGGGACTGGAAATCAGATCACTGGAGCTTAAACTAGGTGACCCACTCCCCTATTTCATTGGAAAATGTTCTTTGTTTTTTAGTGGTTAGACGGGATCTTCAGAGGAGGTGATGAGCTAAGATGGTCAGCATTTAATGAGTTTCATCCAAAGTTTTGTTCTTTTAATGTTTTCCAGTCTGTTTTCCTTCAAGAGAATTGTGCAGACATCCTCACTTCAGCAGGACCTCCTCTAGAGCGGGAAAACACACTCACTGAAACATCTTCTTTACTAAAATCATGACTTATATAATGCTAGTAGAAGCCTGTGCCAAATTTGTGGTTCAGTGTTGCCCAATAATCACACTGAGGAAAATTGTCCCTGCACTCATCAAAGAACAGGGAGTACTGAAGTCAGAGGCAGATACAAGAACACAGCAACGGTCTCCAAAATCCTAGATCAGTTAGACCATGTTGACTACCACAGTCCTGAGAATTTCTCCTGGTGAAATAGCTGGAAGTGAGAAGAGTGATACATTGGTGATGTAAAGAAAGAACAGGATGTGTTGGTCCTCTAAAGGATGTCCAAGCAAGGGCCAAGGCTTGGTCCAGCATCAATGTAGTCAAAATCCACTGACCACACGTGTGGGGAGACTCCTGCTGCCCATACCCAGATGTCTGACATCAGGCACTGCACTCTTCCTACAACTTTTCATACTGATAGGTGGCTTTTTCCCCCTCTGCTGAACCCATAAGCCTGGGAAGAGGGACCAAGAGTTGAAAATCTGTTTACAGCAGAGAATACCTCAAACCACATTTAATCTCAGCAGAGGAAAGCCTTTCTAATCTCACAGCCCTCATCTGCACTTGGCTTAGAGGACTGAGTAATGAACTGCTCATTGAAGGTGTGGTGATGGGATGAGGCCTCTCTGTAAGCACCACAATAGGTCAGAGATGCTCTTGTGGGACATAACTTACTGAGAAAGCAGAAGGAAAGGGTGCCCAGAGGCACATGGTGCTGCTGCTCTGTGGGCAGCAGGAAGCTGTTTCTGTTGCATTCTGCCTGTGGTCAGCTGTCCTACTCTGTGGCTAACAGAATATCCATAACTCGAGATTTTACTGATGAGCAAACCTCAAAACACCGAGGAAAGGTTTGAACAAGAAGATAGAGGTGTGGTCATCTAAACAGCATGACCAGCTTGAATCCTGGTAACAGATTTGTTCTGTTTCCAAATGCCTATGGCATTTTCAGAGGGACTACAAGGAAATGTGACATCTGGGTTTAAATTCAATTGTGTGCATAACTTTATTCTTTGGATTAGTTTCCAAAATACTTCCTTGCCTAGTAGCAGTGAAGAAAGGCACAGAGACTGAGGCATGTCCAATATTATATCTGCTCTTCCATGGTTTGTCTCAAGAAAAGAAAAAGAGAAGTCTTTCATTCAAGACCAATTCATATTGAGGTTTTGTGATTTTATGAGTTGATGGTGAGGAATGAAAAATTCTGTGCTTCAGGTGGGAGGGATGGCTTATGCAACCCCATAATAAATAATGATTTTAGTCAAAATGTGTTTCCAAAGAACTTAAATGATCTCTATGCCAAAAGAAAAAAAAAAGAAAAAAAGAAAAAAAAAAGTTGGAAAACTTCAAACCTTTGCCATAAACAGGTTGGGCCTCAGTACATTTTATTGTTCAGGAAATGCTTCCTAGAGACTTTTTTAAAGGCATAGTTCAGCCCATTTGAATCTGATATGGAGCAGCAGGAAAGGGATTAAAAATGTGTTACAGGACACTGAGGTCAGTTAGGCTGTCTGTGTCCTACCTCCCATTGAATGTATAGTTTGGGTGCCTAAATTAGCTTATCAGGTGACCTAGATAGCCAACAGCGTGAGCTGGTATGCCTGATGTCCTCTCTGGAGTACTCATGGGCTGTAGAGGGAAGCCAAGCTCCTGGACCAGGTGTTGGTGACAGTTTGGTGGCAGAACCACACTCTGAGAATTCTCTGATCCAATTGATGACCTGCATCAACCTTTTCTACAGATGGGGCTGGATGGCAAATTTTTGCAGCATTTTAACAAGTTCCATTCCAAACCTGAATATCAAATATCACTCCATACCTGACCAGGGCTCTCCAACCACTTCTTGGTAACAAACAACTCAGTCACGTGGAGGAAACTGGGATTTGAATGCCAACCTGAATTTCTTATTTTTCCTCCAACTCTAGGATTCACTTTCAGTGGTTCCTGGAGGGGAGGAGCCTCAAAAGCATGAAGTCTTTGCTTTAATCACAGCCTTTCCTCTATCTTGCTCAATGCAAAGTCCTGTTGAGCAGTACACAGTCCTGCTGAGCTGTAGCCTCTGTCTTAAGCGTCCTCTCTTTTTCAGACAACAGGTCTGCAAGGGAAGAAAACCTAATTATATTGCACATGTTCTAATTTAAGTTGCTGTACATTGCTGGGAGTTTGAGCAGAAGAAACACAAGGTCACTTTTTGCTTGCCACAGTATCTTCTGCTTGGTGAGAAAAGGATAGACCTGGTAGCTTTTCCTGGTAATTACCTGTAGGGTGTGTGACTGAGGATCTTCCCCAGGTTTCATTCTGTGGGACCAAAACCCACTCTTTAAAATTAAATGCACACCAACACACTCACTCACACACACACAACACGGCAGGTGGAGCACTGCAGGTGTGCTGCAACAGCAGGTGCATGGATAATCCATTTTACTATCTCCACAAAGCTAAAAGCCGAAAAAGAGCACCCTCGTGGGTCTGCAGCACAGAAATCATAGTCCTGTAGGTATGAGGCTTCCTGGAATCCCAGCTGGCAGGCTGTGAAAAGGTGCTGCTGTGCTGGAAGACAGATCCATGCCAGTCCTCCTCTGGCAAACAGGGATTCCAGCTGTGCCTGTAATAGGCACTTTAGATGGCATGCTTGGACTCATATAGCAAGGTATCAGTTTGTTTGCACTCCAGCCAGACATTCATTTATTCAAAGTCGTGTTCATCTAGATTGTAGAATGCCTTGGAAATGTGAACCTGTGGCCTCGGTCACAGGAATCTTCATGGTCATCAGCAAAAATGCGCGTGAGGAAAACTCACTAAATTCTCCTGTTTGCACTGGTCAAGGAATATGAAATACCTTGGGCAAATCACTGAGCCTTAGTATTTCCATCTGTAGTGGGATAATGACTGCTCCTTCTTTCATGAAGTGCTTTGAGATTTAAGATAGACTTTACTTACCAACAAGGTGTTTTTGCTTTGTGCAAATGATGTGCATAAATGTGCAAATAAACTTGTGTTACTTGTTTACTCATTGGTTTGTAGCCCTCTACCCCACATGAACACACTAGAACACTGATTTTACTCACTGAAGTAGTGTTTTGACAAAATGTAGCTCCATGGTTCTGTGTAGAGAATGATATTCAAGTCAATAGAAACAAATGCATATTCTGGAGATATTTAGTAGTAGATGCCACCAGATGGAAATACAGATGACGAGGAAACTAAAAACTTAATTTTTACTATCTGCTGCTGCAGTCCATCCACCTGAGTCTTTGTCTTTTCTTTTTGCCATACCTCTTGTACCAAAACCTAGCACAGCACTGCCTTCTTTTTGAATATTCCCTTTGTCAGTAAAAGTAAATGCAAAATGTGTTACATGTGGGGAAAGGAGTGTCAGGAAGCTTTATTTCTCTTCTCTCTTCATCTCTGGAAATATTATACATGCAAGAAAGCTGGCACCCTCAATTATGCCCTACCTATTCCAGAAGAAAAAAAAAGGGGGCGGGAGGGGACAAAAAAATTTACTGTAAAATCTCATGACCTCTAGTCAGAGAAAAAGCAAATTCTCAGATATCTATAACAAGCTGAGCAGGTCTGCAGCAGCAGAAATTACAAGTGCTGCACACTGAACTAAATTCTCTGGCACTTTAAAGTGCACATTTCCCAGGTTTGCCCTTTCCACAGTATTCCACAGGGGCCACCCATAGCAACTGCTGATAAGGTCGTGTGCAGGATGGGTGATGAATCTGCCCTGATTTCACAAGGTTGTTGTGTCTGGTACTAGAAAATAGATATCTGTGTATCCTTGAGAGAAATCTTTAAAGGGGGATTATGCAGAACTGTGTGTATTGTCTAGTGAAAAACAAAACAAAGGGGGAAAAACACAGAGGAAAAAAGACAATAACTACAGATTATTAGGTAAATACTTAGAATGAAATAGATTTTTTCTGAGAATGTTTAAAGCAGTCACTGAACAGTTTTTGCATCAGTGACTTCAACATATGCATCCTTTTTGTACAGTGATTTGGGATTTAGCTTTTGCTCTCTTTTCTCCCCCCACACCCAAGAAAACTCCCCAACAAACTCTTCAGAACACCAACTGTGACATTTGGATTGAGGCAGAGGTCTCCAGCTGTTCAGAGCTTTGCATTTGGGCTCATGTTTTGAGACTGTGATGAAGCATACAGAACAGCAGAGAAATTTAAACCAGAAAAGATCAAATCAATATGTTCTTCTATATTTAAAACTGGAGAAAAAAAAAAAGCAAACAATGTCTAAAACTGACTCCAGGGTTCTGTACTCTTCAGATCCTGGATGTTTTGGTTTTGCAGTGTTTTACAAACATCTTTAAGGCTTAGATCCAGATCAGGTGATACTCAGTGCCTCCTTTTAAAGCTCAGAGCCAAATCTCAGCTATTTCGTGAGGACAGAGTCAGTCTGGAGGAATATTTCACATAGATTTGCCTCTCAAAAGTCCATGCTCAGCCAGGTTAGAGGAATGGCAACAGAAATCACAATAGCTTTCCCTGTGCCAGGCTGGTAGCCTGGGTGTGTTGAACTGGTGGATTTTGGCCTCTCTCATTGTTGCAGGATGACGTGTGGTACAACATTGCCCATCTTTAATCCAGAGGGAACCACATCTCACTTGGGTTTGCCAAGACAGAAAGGCCCTTCCTAGTAAATCAACTCTGTCTCACCCGTGGGACACACTGCTTTACAGCAGCAGGGAATACGGCAAGGAAAATTAATTGTTTAAAAATGTGAAATATTCTATTCAGTCCAAGGATGAGGAGGAATTGCTGGGATCAATCCAGAACTGAGGTATGTCTAGGGATGGAAATGGTGCCAGGGGAAGAGAGAAGAGACTCTGAACAGCGAGATTTATTGTGCTGGGATATAGACTCCCAGAAGAAGGGGCTGAAGACACATTGCTGGAATTGCTTAACACCAAGTTGGACAAAACACTGGAGGATTTAGAGAGGTTATATAGTCAGAGATTTTTAAGGCTAGAAAGAACCACTTTGTCAAACCTCCTGCATGACTCATATCAGGGGATTTGCCTAAATGTATTCCTGTTCCAAGTCCAATAGCTGTCAGAAAAGCACCCAGCCTTGTTTTAAACGAAACTTCCAGTTCTAGGAATTCACTGATTTCTGTAATAAGGTGTTCTCAAGATTATCTACACACCCTCTTAAAGTGTGAGCCATGTTTCTCATGTCTCATAACTTCAAACTCGGTGTATCTGCTAAACTAAGGACCTTCTGTGGCACCCTCATGTTGTCCCCATGTATTTTTATTCCCTTTGATGTGTATCTCAGATGCTTATAACACCAGTTTCACCTCTGCTTCAGCCAATCTCCCTCTCTCCTGAACCAACTCTTGTAAACACTTATATTCTGCCAACTCTTTCAATTCCAATCCTTCAAAATAAATACATTTTGAAAAGAAAGAGGCATACCTTCCCTCCCCTAGCAATGGGCAAGTGCACCCTGATATCTGAAATGAGTCCTGCTGCTTGTGATTTACCCTGTTTGCCAAGCAGGGCTTACCCTGTTTGTTTGGATAGGAGACTGTACCTTCAGTGCCAGTATTTTTATAGACTTACTCAACTGGAGAATGCAGTCAGCATTTAAGAAGAAGAAATAGTAGGGCTGGGGACGGTTTTGCTTCGTCAACATATATAGAGCAAAGAAATGTACTTAGGTGAGTTACTAGAACAAAGGCAATTAAAAGGGCAATGCTCTGAGGTGCTGGTGGAGCCACACCATGGTTCTGTCTGGTCTGACCCCAATGCCAAGTGGAGTGTGTGCATGGAAATCTTACATTTCTTCACAGGTTCAGAAGTGTAAAGGTTTCTCCAGAGCAGAATCCCACTATAGGATGAGCCACTTCCTACCTAGATCCTCTCCTGATGCCAGTTCTGTTGTGGATGCTAATTCCAGGCCTGAATTTATATTAAAACACTACATATTCAGCCTTATGGATGTGAGATTTAGGAGTCAACTTTACACCTGATTTGTTGGGTGAAAAGCTAGAGAAGTTTGGGAGGTCATTTAAGCACTAAGCTGTGCTCAAGATATTTTACAATCTTCCTTTCTAGATGACAGCTCCTTGCCCTTGCTTTTTCTGGTCTGTGCTGCTGTAGATTTATACATATAGAAGACAAAGCTAAACTTGGTCAGGGCTTTAAAGTGATGCTGTTGTACCTTAATAAAACTGTATTTAGCCTGGTGATATTGTGAAAACTCTTGAAAATATCTTGAAAGTATAAAATCAAAGGACAATTAAATCTTGGGATCAGCTCCCAAATGGATTTGCACTGAAGATTCACACTTAATAAAATACAGAAAATTGCATTTTACTTTGATACATAAATACTGGTAGTAGGGGACTGTGGCATTTAGAAGAGAGAATCACTCCACCAGAAAACTCACTTCAGCAAAATGATGCAGTCCATTTGAGCCCTTTTTATGATCTGAGAAATGACTGTTTTTATAGCACACTAAATAAAACCTGCTATTTGAGCTGGAGGTTTATCAGTAAAGGTGGTTTTGTCATAACTGGGGAGGGAGGAGAGGAAGAAGAGGTGAGGGATGAACATCAAAGCAGAGATAGGTGTCATTCAGGAAAAGCACAGCAATGTCCCAAAAATGCAGTCCCACTCACCACTCACCTCACCTAGCACCACCAGAGAGACATTTATGTCACCATTTTGTTGTTTTTGTTGCTCCAATACATTACTACAAGCCTGGTTAGATTTCCCCCACGGGGAAAGATTTGGCTACAGGCGTGGTGAGGAACGTGCAAAAACACCTATTTGAAAGAGTCATCTGCAGGGAGCCAAATCCAGGGGATGGTAAAATTGGTTCTTAAAGGAGAGCAGCCAGATTTAGCCAGGGCAGCTTGTGATTTTGCAGCTGCTCAAAATCACCCTTTCCATGGTCTTGGAAGGGGACTTGCAGCTGAGCATTTTTATTCTGACAGCACATGTCCATGCCCCAGGAGACCTGGTGCAGTGCTGGGCCTCCTTCTCCAAACCTGTCTTCAATCATTCCTTAATGATCCCATGGATTTAAAGTCACCTCACTGAAGACTAAAGTCTTTAACAACTGTGTCACAGGGACATCATCTCTAGTCCAGAAACAGAGAGGTCTGCCATGCTTTGGCCTCTTCAATGTGTGCAAGGAAATTTCCCCAGCTATCACTTTTGGGGTTGCTACTGGTTCTAGGGACAAAGGCAGAGGAATCATTATTTATCTGATAACAGTGGTGAAAAAGAGTCACATGTTATGGGGAAACTGGGGCATAAATGTCCTGAAGCCCCACTCATCCTGTTGCATTTTGCAAAGGGGACAGGTCTCACTCATGTCTGCTTGTACTGTTACAAGGCCTGCACTCAGTGTGCAAGGGAAGGTGAGAGTGTTCCTATTCCCTTCTGTCAGAAAGGCATTATTTTACTGGTGAAAACAAAGCAGAATCCCACTTTGCAGTCTGATCCGAGATCAGCTTTTTGGGAGAGTCCAGACCACACCCTGTCTCTGGATTGCACACCCACAGCACCTACTGCCTTTGCACAAAGTGCAGTGGCTTTTTGGTGTGTACCCAAAGGAACCAGAAATTCACCACATACAACCTCTCCAGGCAGATTTTGCAAAGGGAGCCAACCTCCCACATTTTGCTTCAGGTCACTGGAGCTCATGCTTTCATGGTGAATTTGCCAAAGGCACAAGTGGTGCTCTCACTGAATTCATGGAACAGGACACAGATCTTCATTCAGGGAAGTCAAGAGACACTGTATATTTGACCTGTCCTCCAAATTTTCAAAGGGTTTATAACCCAGCTGTGCCTGATAGATGTTCTGGCAGGTTTCTGGACTTTTTGCTAATGCTGTTGCACATTTAATACTTCATGCTAGACCCTAGCTGCAATCAGGATGCTTTGAAAGAATTAATCTGGTGGTCAGTAACTGCTAAATGAAGTGAATGCTAAAAGAATGATGAGCTAACTGACTGCAACTCACAGCTTTTATGAGCTTCCCTAAATGCCTGTTTTCAGGTGAATTCAGCATCTCCTTGACATTTAAGGACTCAATTTATAATCAAATTATTTAACTCTAGTGGAAAGAACCACTGGCCTCGATGGAAAAGCCATTTATATTTCTCCCATCCCTTGGAAAAAAAAGGTATTCAAGGTAATGCTGCAATTCCTATATTAAATGAAGGATAAAAGAAACCTTTCAATGCAAATTAAGAACTGCAGGCTTTTAAAAATTATAGCAGAAACTTAAAGTGCACAGCTGTTCACATCCTTATTTCCAATTTAGCAATCTCAGACATGCTTAGGGCAGCTAAGATGGTGAAGGGCCTTGAGGGGAAGCCACAAGGAGCATCAGCTAAGGTTACTTGGTCTGTTCAGCTGGAGAAGAGGAGACTGAGGTCAGACCTCAGTGCAGTTACAGCTTCCTCATAAAGGGAAGAGCAGGGGCAGGCTCTGATCTCTGCTCTGTGGTGACAGTGACAGGACCTGGGAGAATGGTCTGAGACTGGGTCTGGGGAGGTTAGGATGGATATGANTGACACATAGAGTAACTAATAACAGAACATAGGGGTGGGGAGATATAGAACAGGGCTATACCATAGTAACAGGATCAGGGGTGGGCTTCTTTGGGAATGGATTTGCCCACCAGGGGGAGGAGCTAGGAGCTGCAGGAAGCTTCTTTACAGAAAGAGCAATTCCTACAGGATTGTTGGGGACAGTGCTGAGCAGAGGCAGGAGTTGGACTTGATGATCCTTGTAGGTCCCTTCCAACTCACCCTATTCTGTAATTCTGTCACTCTGGGATTAACATCCGAGAAAACAGAAGCCTTTCAGAGATTAATACTCCCTACTGCTCCCATTTCTGCGGGTTCCAGTTGGTCTTGGGATCCTTCTGCTGTTTGATTTTGGCTGAGCCACTGTACACATATGCATTGGCCTCTACAATTTGGAATTACAGAGCAAAGTGGAAGAGCAAGATGAGGTAGAAACTTGGACAAGCAATGTCATAGTTACACACTGGTGAGAGTAGGTTGAATCAACCATTCCACAGAATTAACCATTCCTGAAGGAATGGAACTATGTTTTATGCATGAATAATAAAATCTTAATATCACTGCTGCAGTTAAGTTCATTAGCAAGGGTTTTGAACAAATGAAAACACTCAGTTCAGCAAAAAGCACCTTGCTCTGCAAGCCCTGGCGCTGTGGATGTGACGTTTGAAACATTTGCCTAAAAATCCTTGCACTGGCTTGAGGCCAAACAAAGACCAAACCAGGGTTATCTCAGCAGCTGAATGGGGAAAATTGTATGAGTCCTGTTGTAGTCCACCTTAGGTGGTGCCCAACTGTTCCCTCCCAGCGGCCTAAACCGAGGCAGCAAACAGTGTTATGGTTAAACACGATATTTAAACTGCATTGTTATGTCGGTGATGATGGGCTCTTTGTTGGAGATGACAGAAAAATCCTATTGTTTAGAGTTTTCCCAGACTCGGTGCTTAATACAAAGCTCTGAAAAGAACAGGGTTGTTTAAACATTTGATAAAGAAAATATGTGCAGTGATGGGTCTGTTCCACCAGTAAGGAGCAGATCATCCTGCAGCACCAAATCCTACCTTTATAAATTCAACATGTTGTTGCAATTTGACGAAATAAAATCCTCCATCCCTGTATGTGAAAAATAGAAGTGCCTGAAAAGCAGCAGAAGATTGAAACAGTGTGCAAATTATTCAGTTTAAAGCTGGTAGCAAAATGAATTTAGAATAACGTTGGAATTTCTGAATTATGTAGAAAATCAAGATGCTTTACCAGGAATGCATGAAAAATTGCAATTCACAACCATGTGAGCATCTCTGGACTGTTCAGTAATCTCTGCATTGATTTGTCTTTTCCTTGGATAAGTGCTTTAAACAAGGTATTCTCAAAACAATCATGGTGCCAAAGCCTGAACTTCAGCTGCTCTGTATTGACACAATCACACAAGCACACACCACAGTCTGGGATGTTTTGTTTGGTGAATGGACACAAAGAAGTGTTGCTTGGTTTTAATTAACGCACTCCCACCCCATGCTGTGTCTTGCTCTCATGGGCATTTCTGTGTTAATTCCTGCCTCTCTTTGTACATCAGATGAATGTTCTGGGGTTGGAATTAGATTATCTTTAAGGTCCCTTCCAACCCAGAGCATTCTCTGACTCTTGTGATCCACACTCCCATTAACATGATTGGTGTTTGGGCTTTGTGCTCTTTGAGATACAGGGAGCTGTAGAAGGAGCAAACTCTGGGAGTGATCAGTTTGCAACAGTACACTGGAAAATCGCCTGTTTTGGAAGCATAGTAATGATTTTCATGTTAGTGTTGCTGATGTGTTTTCTAATGGTATTTCACTTTTAATTAAATTCCCTACATCAGTTTTGAACTCAGTGGAGTTCTTCAGAAGACACCACTGTTCGTACTTTCAGCAAGTGTCACTAGCTGGTTTGTATTCCTCATCCCTGGCTAGAGTCACTAAGGACCTGAAGGAATTCCTAGAACTATTTCAGAAACTTGCAATTATGAACTGACTTGACTTGAACACAGGCTCCTCACACCTCATGTCCATGACTGCTCAACCTGTAAGTCATCAGCCCAAAGTTATATTTGCCTGAGCCTGCTGTGTCCTCCACTTGGCATCTTTTATTTACAGAGTAATTCTACCCTGGGAAAGCTCAGTGCGCTCACCAAAAGACATGAAATATCTCCAACCTGCAACTCTGATTAGAGCCTGCAAGTGAGCAGTTTACAGCCGTCCCATTGGGACACAAGGGGAAATGCTCAATTTTGAGCAAAAGTATGAGCTGAGCCAGGATTATTTATTCATGTGTTGGAGCTAGAAATCTCACTTTTTTTCTTTCTCTCAAAGGGTTTTTTTCTCTAGTAGCATGTGTTCACGCATGTCTAGGAAGCAGAAACTAAAAGAGAAAGCTTTTTCAAGGGGAACAAATCACTTGGAGATTGTCCAATTTTTAGGAACTCAGGACAAGAACAGAGACTGATTTTTTTCAGAAGGCAGGTGCCCATTGCAGTTTCAATTAGTGCCTGCAGATTTATTCATTCAGCCTGGAACATCTCAGGCTGACAGTTTGCTAGACACCGAAGTTCTGTTATAAGGCTTGTCTGAAGTACTTTTGGGTATAAACCCAAGTTAGGCAGGTCTGAATTCAGGCCTGCCTTCCCTCTGAGCTGGCTGGGTACAAGGAAGGTCCTCTTTACATGGAGAATCCCTGCCACAGCAGACTGCTGTGCCTGGGCTAATGTTCTCCTGGCATGGCTAGGAGACAGCACCAGGGGATCCAGCATCTTGTCGCCTCAGGAAGCAAGCAGAGCAAGTGCCCACACGCATGGATTTCCAGGGAGATGCCAGCTCCTAGGTGGCAAAATTGTTACCAAAAATGGCTTACAAGTTCCCAGACCACACAGAGGTTTTATATGGTGTTTTGATGACATTTGCTCTTGCTGGAGAGGCAGGAGTGGCCCTGAGATGAAAGCAAGCACTTCCCAATACCCTGATTTTAAGTGACATTATGCATTTATGAAAACCTTTCCTCTTTTTATTTTTGTTTCCTTTTTTTTTTTTTTCATTTTGTTTCCAGCCCTATGAAGAAGATAACAAAGGATGGTCTGTCCCCAGAGCACACTGATGTGTCACTGTGGATGCCAATCCCCACAGACGCTCCTGATGTTATTAATTTTTAAAACAAACTTGCTGATTGAGGTTCTGACTGCCTTTAAATTGTCTCTACAAGGAGACTGTGTACTAATTAACCCACAGAAACAATCAATGATGTACCTTTTTCAAGTTTCAGGGTGATTAGAATATGAAAATGAAGAGCACAATGGTGCAGATGTTTTAAAATCACAGCAGACAGCAATTAGTGACATGGGAACCAGCTGCTTATCTCTCCAGATAAAGCCTCTTAATAGGGAATTACACTTGAGGAGCCATTACACAGATGGATCTGCGAATGATTTAAAGAGGGGGCGTTGTAGTATTAACTTTGATTTGCAAGCCAGATTCTTGACAAGCTTTATGTGTGTTACCTCCTCAAAAAGGTGCATTTGAAGAAGGGGGAGACCATCCCTTTAAGCGCTCACTTTTTTTTTTTTTTTCAGGTGTTGGGTTTCACTGAATGTATATCTTATCATTATTATTATTTTTCTAAGTTTTCTTCTTCCTTTTCTTATTTGGATTTCTTTATATAATCATTGTTATTATTTTACTAGGCCACTGATTTTGTTGCTGTCATCTCCTCCCAGTTTTTGCATTTGGATTGGAAGCAGCATGTGGGTTTAGACGGAAGCTCAGTCAAGGGAATGATGATGCAGACTGAAGCATCCAGTAGTTAAATTAAAAGAGTCCCTGAGGGATGGATTCGGCTGCTGGGTGCTACTTGCAGAGTAGGGTGCTGCTCCTCATGGGACTGGTACAGTATCATCTCCTCAGCTGCAAGGCCTGCATACCAGAATAAAACTGTTTTGGGAGTAATCACATCTGCAGGTGATGGAGGGACAGGTATAAACACACAGCGTAAAACTCTTTCTTGTCTATGACCAGTGATCACCAGTGTATGGGATCTCTCCTGCTCATAGATCTGCCCACCCCTGCCAAAGCTGAGGCCTGAAATTCATGTGTGTCATTCAAATCATAATAATAAGAGGATTCTAATTTTATTCTTATAGTCTAAGGTCTAGCATGTGCTGGATCTGGTTGCTCAAGCCTTTTTGCAGTTACAAAAGCTATTATCTTCTTTATGTGTATTTTATTTTCTTTAAAGGAAATTTGGGATTATTAACCTACTAAAAACATCCAGTAAACTGTATATGAAGAGAAATATTGACCAGGTATGCTGAGTTGTAGTAAAATTACATGAGTTAATTTACCCTTCTACTTCCACAAAAGAAGAAGGAGCAGACTGTCAGTGCAGAATTATTGTCTGCAGAAGAAAATCCCATTTAATGAAAGAGCAAATGCAGGCAGAGGCTGGCACTAAAGTTTGAAGCATTTTTAAGGTCTCATAAACCAAAAAGTAAATAAAGATAAATCCTTCTGTTTTCATTTGAAAAGCCCACTGTTCTTGATGCTGGTCTCAGCCAGCTGCCATAGGAACTCTATTCAAGTCAACAGCCCCATGGAGCTGGAGTATATTGCACATTTACTGACAAATAAAGGAAAGAATTTGGGTGAAAGGTATCAAGGCATAGGTTTCTTAAGATTCCCTCTCCATCCTGACAGGTCTGGCATCCTCTGTCAGCTTAGCAGAGTCTTGGCTTAGCTGAGGCTAGGCCTCATTGGCTTTTTGGGATGATGCTTACACAGCAGGGAAAATTGAAGTCTAAATATTAGGACTGATGGGATCAAACAGCAACCCAGATGAATGCATGGGGAATAAAATACACTTGGCCAAATTACTTTCAACTGATTTAGTAGTGGTTTTAGGTAAACAACCCCCACATATCCATTGCAGCCACTGAAACCCAACCTGTTGCAGCCAAATCGTCTCTAGTCACCGTGCTGAGGAAGAATTATTTTTGGGTGGTATGGATGTGTCTGGCAAGGTACAGCCAATAAATGTTACGCTGGAAGGAGTTTCATGAGGAAACCCAGCAGACTGTAATGTGCTTGGGCAGATATATAGTCCTGACATCCCACTTAGGAAATGGAGTCCCTGATCCTGCAGACCAGTCATTTTTTGAAGGCCTGTTGAAATTGGAGTGCTTATCTGCGTGATTAAATGCCTCCTGAGTTGGCACCTTTGATGACATAGGCATATCTTCCTCATGAATTTTAAGATCGATGTGGTGGTGGCCTGTGCTGCTGGAGCAATGACAGGGCTATCATTAGGGATGTGTTGGGAGTTGCATCATCACTATATAATGTGCAGGCCAAGGAAATGAGGCTGGAGGAGCCAAGCTATATATCAGCATTCATTGCTGATCTATAGCTGGCCTCTCCATTCTGAGCCCTTATTAACTGCCTTAAAATACAGATCAGAGATTATTGCTCCTTCTAGACCGTGGATCTCCATGTGTGTGATAGATATGGAGGGACTAGGGTGTTACCAGAGTGTGATGTTTTTGTTCCCTGCTGCAACCCTCCTTCTTATTTTTATCTCTTTTTTTTTTCTCTTTCTTCCAAATGAAATGTTTCAAGTCATTTAGTTTCACGGCTCAGCACTTGGAAGTAACGTGGGTGTAAGAAGCCGGTTTGGCTGCAGGCAGCAGGCTGGGATCTGTTCAGAAACAGCCTGGCCCTGTCTCAATGTGGGTGCTGGAGCCTGAGAGAGGCCTCAGCCCAGCCTTTCCAGGGTCTCTCCACATCACAAATCGTGGTACCTCAGGAAGATGAAGTTTTATGGGAAGCTGGAGTGAAGCGCAGTCATCTCCCCCTGGGACATCATCAGGGCATGGCCTGCCCATGTCCTTGTGCCAGAACACCCAGCCTGGTGGCTGGGCAGCAGGAGAAGCCCAAATGGCCCAGGCAAAACAGATCTCAGGAGCTTTGGGATCAGTTTAAAATAATTAAAACAAAACAAGCTGTAAAACTCCAGTGCTGGTGCTCCTGGTTTCCCCTCCCTGAACCCATCCCAAGATGTGGGCGTGGATGGGCCCCCTTTTCTGAAGGAGGGCATCAGTGTGGGTTGTGTCCTCTGTGCTGCAGGGCTCATGTGTGGGAGGCCACTGTGAGGAAGAGGAGGAGAAGGATTCGTTCCCTGTGGGCTGTTTATTCTTTCAGCTCTTTTCTCAGGCTGAGGAAACCAGGTGTCGCTCACCCACATCTGCAGCTCCACCGCAGCTGCATGCTTTCCTTCTCTCACTCCACAATTCCTGGAAATCTCTGTTTTCCCTGAGCATGGCTGGTCCATGTGCACGACAGCTGAACTATCCACAGGATTTAAGAGTCCCTGACTGCTGCTCAGACAATGGACCAGAACAACTTCATCGTTATTGCCTATTCCAGGAAAGCCACATGTCTATATTTATATGGGCATGAAAGATAGCTCAGCATCTATTTGTCAATAACATGGATTTTTAGTGGGCACTAAATAATGCACCATGGGCTTGGGGTTGTCTAGTCCTTTTCAAACTTCTCTGAGGTTGCTCAGAACTAGGGACTCCTCATTTCCCAGCTCAGAGCCCTCTTACGCCCTTTTGCCTACTTGCCCCAAAATTTCTGTTGCAAACACCCCAAAGGTAGTTTTAATGGGCTACTGATAAAAACTTTATTGTAACAGGGTGTTTTCAGGAGCCCAAGACACACAGAAGTTATTATCTACTTTTCTTTCCCTGGTTGTGTTTTTGCTTTAAGCCTCATCATACATTTGTCATTCACAACAGTGTCAGTAGTTTGTACACCTAATACTGTTTGCAGTACTAGATGTACAAAAGCAGTTGTACAGTCTGACCCAGAGTTCTACAAAATAAAATCTGCAAAATCAATAAAAACTCCAAAGAACAGATCAACCAAAGAAAATAAAAAAAAAATAGATAGATACTTTTGCTTTAAAAGGAAAAAGTTACAGCTGTAGTAACAATTTTTTTTTAGCTGGAGGCCCACCAAGAGAAAAACACTGGAGTTACTTTTGCTCTGTAAGAGTCTTCAGCACAAATCTGCCCTTGCTGTAACCTCTGCAGCTTGAAGAGCTCCTGTCAGATTAGAAATCATGTTGAAAATATCTCTCACCAACATTGCAAATAGCAGAGTTTTAAAATGGAAAGGGAGTAATGCAAATCTTGAACCTGCCATGTGTGCCTCACACACTTGACACTATGCATATGATTTTAAGCACTAAGTATGTGGGGATGGCTTCCATGTGGAAATTCAAGTAAATCTTTGCAGAATCTGCCTTCATAGGGAAGTGGACCCATGGGTTTTCCTCTTGTTTATTACAACTTCCAAGATAATTTTTCAGTTTTTTTGTTTACAATAATGAGTTTAATTGCTGCTGTTGAGCCTCAAGTTCTGTGAGTGATTATTTTTCAGGAAAAAGGCATTCTCACCAGGAGGCTGAGTTGCACCATTCATCCATTGAAAGGGAATATTTCACTTGTGTTTTAAATTTAAAATCAATAGAATTTGTTCCCTTAGCAATTTTACATTTATAGAAATATTTCCACTGTTTTTAGAGTAGGGAAACCAAACAAAACTTCTTTACTGTGCATGAAATCTAAATGCAAATTTGGATTTGGCTTAAGTATAGCAAGACTTTATAAAGGTTCCTAACTCTTACAAAGGCATTGTTGTTATTCACTGCATAAGTAAAGAACTACAACCAGTGGTTATGAATGGACTGATAGACTAATTCTTTTTCCCTGTTTATTTTCTGCTCCCTTCCAGGTTTATGACAGGCCACAAAAACATTCTGCTCTGCACTATGATCCGGGCCTCCAACAAGACTTCACCAGTGACACCTTAAAATCAAAGCACCAGCAGAAAAGTAGCAACCAGCACCACATCGACTGGTCAGCGAGCTCTGATACCGGACCCGCTTCTCAGAGTTGCTTCATCAACACAGAGCCCAGTAGAGAAGCAATTAGTGCCACCAAGGTCTCTGCTCTGGAGCCAGGAGTTTCCTACAGCAAATCCCAGGCCAAGAAGTCCTGCAGCAGCAGCAGCAGCAGCAGCACGTGGGGGCAGCTGTCGGTCAGCAGTAAGGAGCTGGCAATTTGCAGCGCGGTCCCGTCGCCCAACGGCATCAGCACGGCCGCCCAGCTCAGCGGTGCCTCCGAGTGCAATGGGATTTTGCCTCTTGGAGATCAAGAGGGAGGTGTGCAGCTGGAGACCCCTGACCAGCCCACTGGAAGTATGAAGAAGAAGTCCAGCAAAAAGGACTTGATGAGCCAAACCATCCAAACCACAGACATCGAGTGGGTAAAGAGCGCTCAGAAGGCATTTGACAGCAAATCCCATGACAGCATGGAAGGGAAAAAGGAGTCTTACTCGATGGACAGCATGTTGGATACATCACCCTCAAAGCAGAATCCCATTTCTGCCAGCACTTGTGAAAGTGACACCAATCACGTACGAATTACTATCCCAATAAAGTCTCCAACAACAGATGCATCTGGCCAAAAAAGGAAAAAGAGGCAATCCATGAAATCCTCCATAGAGAAACCCACCCAGGAGAAAAGCCTGCCTTCCGTGCTTGCTTTGAGCAGTGAAATGGCAAACAGGACCAGCACTCAACCAGAGGGGAGTAAAAAAGATCTTCGAGCCACAAAGCCAGGGAAAGTGATTGAAAATGAATCCCCCTTAGGAGCTATTGACAGTGGTGTGTTCACGGACAAAGCGTCCCCCAGCAGTGCCGCCCGACTCAGAAAACCTCTGCCTGTGACATCCACCCTCCTACCCACCAATCTTTCCACAGCTGGCAAGTTACCTGATGTCCAGCACCCCAAACATGCAGC